>BPLR01008928.1:0-78975 GCA_021605095.1 Caerostris extrusa | reverse complement strand
CCCCGAATGGGAACTAGTATATACTATATATAAGATGTCCTTTTAGAAGGTCCGTAAGGCATTTTGCAAAGTTCATTCTCAGGAAGTATTACAATGGAGCCTCTGAGGACTTCTTGAGAAGATTCGTAAACTTATTGAGAATATGCTTTTGAGACTTACTTTTTGGATATACCGTGTGGAATCGAGTGATTCAAAAAATTTTTAGCATTAATATCTGAGAAATGTTGCTGAAATCGTGATCGAATGGCCTTACACTTGTATGTGCAGGCGGAAGTATTATTGCAAGTACTATTGGAAGTGTGTGCAGTTACTGGTTTCATAGTTGATAAGACTGTTTGGCAATGTAAGCTCTTTAGCATCTTGAGGGGGTTCATTCTTCATCATTCATCTTGAGGGTTCATCTAGGGGCAGTCATTGTATAAGCATCTTGCATTAACAGTCAGACTGACTTTTGACAGTTTTTATCTACATGACAAGTTATTAATGGATAGTATCTTACAATTATCATTTTCTTTTGAACCTGGAGAATTTTGATAATTGACGCATTTCTCTCTTTTAAAATAATCGTAATAAGTTCAATATTTTGAGAAACAAATTGTAGCAAAGATTACCATGTTCTATACTAAGCAGAGAAATTCTAAAACTACCCCAGCAGACCCGGCCACTCGTTGCTGTGGTTTCTTATGCGTTCAATTATTAGATACACCATAATTGGTATTGTTAAAGAAGTGATTGGTAAAGAATGATGAAAAGTTCAAATTAAGCTTCAACGAATGAGAAAATGTTTAATTTTTAATTTAATGAATTCAGGTGGTAGATAATGTTGATTTTAACACTGTTTTATAACCATTTTACAAATTTAATTTTAATAATCATTACTCATTTATCTAAAGAACTAAGCGATGAACAATATTTATTGTTAATCTGCGATCGTCAAAATAAATAAATTTGTTTAAATAATTTAATAAAGTTGGTTATGATTTTTCTAAAAGATATTTTTAACATTTCTACATTAGCTCTTTACTTGCTTGTTCGATAAAATTATACTGACATCGAGTTGTCACGTTCTTCAGAACTGGCCATAAAATAAATTTGAAGAAATTTTGGCTCTTCGTTAGGTATTGGCATCAACGACCCGATCTTATGTTACACCTGACCTTATATTTTGAATGTACTTTTTAAAATTACGTCCAGCGGATGAGAAATCGCAAATTTTAGTTGCGCCAAATGGCACGTCAATGGCGCCAAATGACGAAGATGAAAATCGTCGATTTTTGCATTTAAATAAAAAAAAAAATCTGCGAAAACTACATATCTCTAGCCTGGACAAAAACACACTCATTTAACCTTTAAAAAAAAAAAAAAAAAGTTAAAAAATCGGAATTGTTGATTTTTCAGAGTTCATCCAGAACAAACATCGTGACACGAAAATTATAATAGATAAGAAAAATAGAAATATTGGTTTCGAGAAAGGTTGGAGAGGTGTTACTTAGATCGTCCGTGCTCATGACCATCCCATTGATTCTGATTTCTTTTGACGTTCACGATCGCATCCGCCCCCTCCCGAGCCTAAAGTATTCTTATGTACAGGATGCACCAGCGAGAATTTGCCATCGTTTGGAAGAGGATGAGCGCCAACGGCCAAATGACTACTCAACAGCAAAATTAAGTATGTGTTTTCTTTCATTCAATTGCTTTCTATTAGCTCACACTCTCCCTATATATAGCATTCAAATTTTCAATCGTTTTATAAAAACACTTTTATTCATCCACTCTCAAGTTCAAAAACACATCTTTTTTTTTGAACTTGTAGTGGATAGCACCATGTTAATACAGTTTATTCAAATATTAATTAATTCATTAAAATTTAATGAATTAATTTTAGTTTTAGATTTAAAGTTGCCTATATCTACCAATAGGGCGCCAGATAAACTTAAAAAGCGAATGAAAATTATTTATAAAGGACTTTCTGCAATAGAGTGAAAAAAAAATAGGAAATTGACTTCAAATTTTTTTTTTATATATTACTTGTTTTATAAAAGAGTTAAATGTAATTTATTAGCACCAATATACTATGCTTTGGGTCGATGACTAGCGTTCTGGCGCTCGGTGCCACAGGTTTCCCGGATTCGGCGGGGCCATGGATGCTTGTAGTGAATCGGAATCCACTTTAAGCTGTCTGTCTTACTCTAATATGACTGTTGGGCGTAGGGCTGACATACCTACCTTGTAAAAGAAGATATCTCCTGTCCAGAAATCTGCCAGCCAGTAGATGACCTTGGCCCATGTTGCGCCAATGAAGAGGAAGAATATAAATTTTATTCAATTTTAGTATCTACAAATATTGTTCATAGTTTCTTATTGCAGTTCCCAACACTTTGTCGTATCCATAGAGATCTCTTCATGGTAGTGTGTCCGCAATTTTTAAAATGACAATTCCTTTCCGTTATTATCATTGCATATCATTACTATTGCGAACTTGCGAACTTACCATCGTTTCTTTATATTTTTCTAATAACCTGTAGACTTGAGTTTTATGCTCTCAATATTGTCATGCTCATCTCATAATAATATTTTTCTGTCTCCATTAGAATATTTTCCACATATTCCTAAAGGTTTTAAAAAACATATTCCCCCTCCCTCATCACTCTCATAGAACCTGATTGTTTAACACTTTCCTCATTTGGGCCAACTTGTAGCACAGATGTACTGCAACATTCTAAAACGAAAAAGACTTGGTGGCAGTTGTAACAATCGGTATATATGAGCGTATTGGCATTGACAATCGAGCTGTAGGATGGATGTTTTACAAGGGAATTCGATTCTGTGTGTTTTTAGTAAGGGTCCTTTAAATGGGGGGATGGGTGAATGCTCCATTAAAATTGCAACCAAATCTGCCAAAAAAATCAAGGATGATTGATTCTGAATCTGCTACTGTTAAAAATATTAATGGATAAGAAGTGAGGATCATTCCCTCTATCAAAATAATAGGGTTGGTGGGCTAACTGTGGGCCCATAACGTAATAACTAATTTGTTTCGTTCGGTTTCCTGCAAACATTTCCTTATCTGGATTAAAAGTGTCTTCCAAATTATCTGCTCAGATCTCGGCAAAAACGAACGGAACAGAAGGCAGCATAATAAATTCGCAACCTGGATAGGTTAGACTTGATAAAGAGGAAATATGCACTTCAACCTCTCAAATAGACCATGAGTGTGTTCTTTCTAAATTGTGGTGGCGCCTACCTATGTAGGGATCAAGTATCTTGTGTTTCTTTGGCTAGACGACTTGTCGAAAATTCTGTATATCAAGAACTTTTGAACTCTTGACCACTCTACTTTTGAACTGTAACCATATAAGAACTCTTCCCTCGCACTTCATTGTTGATAGTCCCCCACGGTAGATACGGGTTTTTGAGTCCGATTTTTTTGTTATTATTTTTATGTATCTTCTGTTCGTCATTGTAATGTGTGCAATAAAAGCATTAAGCAAATATTTGAATCGACTGACTGTATCCCGACCTTTCGGATATCTCATCTACGGGTCGTTGGACTAGAAAGGTAAGAGGGTTTTATACGAAATGTTCTAGTTTAGGGAATTTTTGGTGAAGTAAAACACCTAAAGTCGCAAGGGTATACATGTCCATCGAGCCTTGATTTAATGCTTATTTCACAGATACCAAAACAGACATCTAGCGCTGTATGCATATTTGCAACGAATAAAAGCCTTCCAAAAAGCTTTTGGGTTTTTTTTTAAACACATTTTAGAAATTTTGCTTCTTGCGCCTATCACGAACCGACGAGCAATTAAGGAAAAATAATGCCTTCTCAGAGTATTTTTGATGAGTAACTGTGTAGGAATTACTGTATTTAGCAGTACCAAAATGGATGCCGTCAGTGGAATGAACCTTTCCTACGTTAGTTGAAAACTTTATTAAATGTTAAGGGAACATTCAGTTAATTACAACCCTTTATTAACTGTAAAATTGTGATTATTGCTTAGGGGAACAGAGTTTATCGTGTCGTTGGTAATGTTTTCGTTTTCTTTCCTGACCACTTTCAACGTTTATGATTGGTTTATTTATTCAATTCCTTCTATTAGCTCCCACTGTCCCTACATATATCTTATTCAAATTTTCAATCGTTCATAAAATACTTTTTATTCATCCACTCGAGTTCAATTACATTTTTTGAACTTGTGTGGATGACATTGTTTCATACAGTTTTTCAAATATTAATTCAGTAATTAAATTGAATTAATTAATTTTAGTTTTATATTTAAGTTGCAGAGGGGGACCAATAGAGGCGCCAGATAAACTTAAAATGAATGAAAATTATTTATAAAGGACTTTCTGCAATTTAGTGTGAAAAAAAGTAGGAACATTTTTATATTACTTGTTTTTTTATGAGCTATTCTTATTGGGTTATTTATATTTCTTTAATATCGTTTTTATAAAATCGTTTTTACTACTGCAGATTTTTTACTTTTAATTCTGTTTTCTTTTTTTTTTTCAGTTTTTGAACGATAACTGCAGAACATAATTTATTGCCTCGATACATTTAAATAATAATTTTCTTCCTTTCTTAGTTCCTTTAAGATTGATATTAAGTGTTTTGTGCTTTCATTGATTTTTATGTGTAACATGTATATCTGCCGAGTTGGTTAATTTTTATTTATTTCACTTTTTTTTTTACACTTATTTCAAAATCATTTTTATTATCATGTGTACATATTCCTTGGGTTTTAAATTCTCAAAAATGTAGTTGAAACGGTTACTAAAATTTTCCCTTTTATTCAAAAGCATTGAATTTTCTCACATTTTTTTTGTCATACTGTGTCGCCGTTTCATAATATTTAGTTTCGTTTGAGTTAAATGAATTATTTTAATCTCTTCTAAGAATAGCCCTCCCTCTTTTTTTTTTTAGATTCACCAATGTCGTCGAGTGGAGGGTCCCAAAATGACGCCGAATTTAATTTGCTCTTGGGAATAAAGTGAAACTTCCGATCCCGCGAAAGATTTTGTTGACGTTCAAGAAATGCAATTAGAAAACTGAAGGAAAAGCGCTTTTTACAAACTCGATTAGGGAACGTGATTTATATTTATGGGATATCATTTCCCGCTTTTCAACAACTAGTTAATGAACTATTTGAGTTTTCTTATTTAATTTTCGCGTTCCCGTATTGAGCCCCATTTGCAGCCCTCTTTAAAATCTTACAAGGGGAAGTAGTAATAAGGAGTTATTTTTCATCTGAAAAACTTCTGTGTAATAAAAGGATCGGATAAATAAACCGAAGCTGCTACAGTGATTAAAACGGAATGACTTCTCATACATTCTCCTTCTATCCAGTTTATGTAATCAATGGCCGAAGCATACAATGTATCGGGCGGAAACTAGATCGATACTTCACTAATACTATCGGCTGTATAACTGTTGTCTTGGCAACCTACCTATTCAAAATGGTCATTTCCTTCATTTTCTAAATGAAATATGCTTGAATATAATATAATAAAAATCAATATCTATATGCTCGATACATTCTTAAAAGTACATTTGGAAACAGAAAAAATTTTCACTCAAATTTGGGCAAAAAATTCGAACATATTAACTTTTAGACAAGTATTATTATTATTATGAATTATTTGAAATATTTTAGATTTAAATTGCTACATAAAGCAAGTTAAATATTTACGAAAATGAGCCAAAAAAGAAAAGTACTATCTTAAGTTTTAAAGAATAATTAAAATTTTGAGGGAGGAGGAAAATCCTATTCTCAATAGCAGTAAGCATAAAACAGTAAAAAATTGATCTAGAAAAATTTAAAAAAAGGGGATACATCTTTCCATAAAGAATGTTGCGGTTTTATATCAAAATAAAGGAAACTTTGGAAATATTTGATTCAGTTGTAAAAAAAAATGAAAGCTCACCACTTTTTAATTTTTTTTTTTATATTTGCTACATGATTCTTGTTGTTTTTGAGATAATTTGAAAAAAATTTCCACATTTTAATGCTGATAAATAAATTAAAAGCCACAAAACCATTCATTATTTAAAAATACATTTTCACTGCTTTTATGAGGATTTCTTGATTACTATCTCAAGTTTTAAATAATAATTTAAAAGGAAGGTTAAAAATGATAAAATATAAATATTTCCTTTTTCTTTACAATTAAATCAACTTTTTTGCACTATCCTTACTAATATGTTCCAAATGCTTTATCGAAATTTCACTCAATGACATGCTTGCCTGTAGGGTAACTTTTATGCATTTTTTTTTTTTAGTGAGGTTACAATGAGGCATATACAGTGTAGTTCAACACTCTTATTACACATCACTTCGGTATAACAAAGTAGCGCCTTAAAAGAAAAAAAAAATATATTATATATTTGGAAGTGTTCCTTCATTTTCACGGGAATTCATTCGGAAATCTCACACCATGCAGTACTACTGACCATGCTGTCAATCTCTTCATCGAGTCTTCCGTACTGGAAATATTCGGCAATTAAATTTTATGTAAGACAAATTTCTAATTTTTGAAATTTTGAATTGTTGAATAAAAAGCTAATGAAACTACTTTTTAACAGATGTTCTCATCATTAAACTCGTTGTTATTTTTCTTCCTCATTTTTACGTGCATTACTAAAAATACAAAAAAGTAGTGTTACTTTACACCCGTAGCCTATCTTCGACGTGCCCCCTGGGTAGTACTAAATGAGTGGGGCAGCCGTTACTTAAGGCATAAAGATAACTGTCTAAGTATTTGCCAGCTGCATTAGAACAACAACGAAAAAATCCTCTTGAATTATGGAAACCATCTATAGTATCAAATGCTAAATGAATATTGTGTTTATAGCTTTAGATAAAGTCAAAACTCTGAAATATTTTCTTTACATAAAAAATAGTCTAATAAAAAGTCTCGCTCGTGCTTTGCATTATTTCAACATAACACTGAGAGTCACCCACTCAATACGCACCGTTTGGAGACGCTTGTTTGTGACATTTTTAATATTTTCAACTGTGTAAAAAAGTCCTAAATCAACTTTATTCGAATAATACTTGACGATTTTTTTTTGGAAATTGTTTCATCCGTTCTTTCCCTTCTTCAGCACTTTGTGCACGGTCCCTTTCCGGAAAAGACTCTATGATCACAAACTAAGTAGATTACGGCGAGCCCTCGTGTCAAGGGCCTGTCTCCTTCCTCCGGAGAAAAACCCACTTTTATTACTTCCTAGGCCCACCCTTGGGGCCGAGAGGGAGGATTTAGGCCCTCCAATAAACTCGTTACGGCAGCGGTTTATAATTTGGGGCCAAAAGTCCTTTCAAAAAAAGAAAATGACCTGAGTTGAAAGTTACGGCTACTCCAGGACGACTGTTGAAGCGGCGACAGCGGAAAACTAGGAGGCCATAAATTTTAGAACGTCCTATAACAAAAGGAAAGGAATCATATATATATATAATATATTATAAATATATGGTTTATAATATCCTAACGGTACGTAATCTAGATACATCTATCCTCACCATATTTTAATTAATTTTGAGGGGGATTGGGGACTTTTATAAATATTTACTTTTGGTTTTATTAATTTCTTTTTTTTTTTTTTCAATAGGTGGGGAGGGGTTACTGATTTTTCTGGATAAAATGTTTCACATTCTGTTATTGTATATTTTGTATAGATATTTGTGTCAATTTTTGATCTGTCATTGCAGTTCTTTTTTTATCTGCCATCAAGCATTTAACCCCTGACATTTGTGTTGGTCTCATGATTTTCAATTTCGCTACTACAGCTTATGCATACTTTGGCTCCTTAATGTATTTTTTGAAAGGTCTGAATGTAAAACACGCAAGGGTTGATTACCTTTTTTGTTGGATCATGTTTCTCGGTCATTCCTTGATTCTATCTTTTTTTTGTGTTGAAATATATGTCTGTGTGTGTGTTGAGTTTGGGACATTATCCACTTAGAGACAGATGTCAAGATTTTCCACTTAGAGAGTGTGCGAAAAAATTTATATACTCAATCATTCGTCTTTCTTAAAGCCATTGAGTGGTTTCCATGTTTTCCAGTGACGCGACTCAAATGGTCACCCCTCCATTGAAAACAGGTCGAATATACCATACATTCATGCATTTTTAATGCGTGTATAGGGCTTTATTTAATTCCTTACTTTAACTGTACATCGTTAAACAATAAAATATGCAAAATGTAAAAAAAAAGACATGAATGTACAAACAAACTTGAATTTTTGATAATTTTAAAACTTGATAATTTTTTCTCTTCGGACCACACACATTGCGTCAATGCATTTAAAGTCAAGCCGTTTCTGATAAGAAGAGAAAGCATGAGCATTGCTCCTCGACAGTCTAACGGGGAGAGAGTCGGCGTGATCTTTGAATTACTACATGATCTCGTGATTTTGAATCAGGCAATAAATTTCACCATCAAAAAACAAAAAGCAATTAACAAAAAGCAACAAATTATAAACCTCGATTGTAATTTTCATTTTTAGTTTTTTAACCTATCTGAATTTAAGCTGAGATTTTTTAAAAAATGCTTAATTAAATTTCACGTTTTTATAAAAAAGATAAATTGTGTCATAACTTTTCTACTTCATATATCATGCTTCAATAATAGAGTAACTTTTTACTATTGTTATTTAATTTATAGATTTTAATTTTCATTGTTATTCAAAACTGTTCCTTACACAACACGGTAAATGAAGACAGTGATATTGATTTGGATGTTTCTAGTTCTTTTTAGCATTCATTTTTTAACATTTCCACTCCTACATTGTGTAGAATCTCAAAAAAAAATGACTTAGTAATATTTCTTTAAAGTAAATCAAATAGAATTCGTAATGTATGTGTCATGAATTTAGCAAAAAAATTGTTAGTAATATTGTTTAAGAAATTTGGACAAAGTTGTATTGAAAAGAAGTTTCTGTCATTTATTGTGCAGAAACGACCTAATTCATTTAAGAAATCTCACTGAATCTTGTATGTATTCAAAACATCTGCTTATATATATATATATATATATATATATATATGTATGACCTTCTGATGAAATATATATATATTTTAAAATAATCTTATATGAATTTCCTCAGCTACTTTTCATTACATTTAGAACTTTTCAGTCACATTTTGTTGAAATTCAATTCAAATAATTAAGTAACTTTAGTATTTTTAATTAATTAATAATTTTTAATTAAGATTTTTCATTTTCATAGTTTTGTTTTGAAAATCATTAGCTAAGATCATTTAGCTCAGTTCATAAATAAATTAAAAAAATCCAGCTCGAGCCTTTACTTTGAAACTTTTCTAAGACATTTTAAAATAGCCTTATATATAAAATAGCCTTAATGCATCCAACCTTGGCCTTAAATGCAACCCAAACCCAGCTATTTATTTCCTGAAAAATCAGTAAAACTCCCCGAAAAGTAAATTAATAAAACCAAAAGTAAATATTTATAAAAGTTTCACACACCCCCCTAAAAAAAAAAGTTAATTATAATATAGTGAAGATAGATGTATCAAAGATTACGTAGTTTCGCATAAAAGAAAGAAAAGATCTGTAGAAGAAAAAAAAAAAAAGCTTTAAATTGATAAGATTATACAAATTTGAATAAAAGTTTGAAACTTTATATTTCCTGCAGAATCAATTTTCATTTCGGCGGAAAGTTACGCCGCAGAAATTACTTACCTCTTTCTCTCTCTCTCTGACGTGAAAGGAGATATAGCCTGTTGAGGTGGAGTGACTTACCGTTGGATGGCAACTCTACACCGCGGTTAAATGTTTAATGTTCCGAAATAAAAGCAAGTTTTTAATCTTTTATTTCAATTTTCTAATGCCTGATTCTACAACAATGTAAGTAGGAGTTTAATTTAAAACTTTGGGAAGACGACAAATCTTTTTGTTTTGGGGACACAATAACCTGGTAGTTTGAAGTCTTATCTTACTCAGGCTTTTTCCAAGAAAAGAGTATTTAGCAGCAACTGAAGCCAAAGTTTTCGATTAATTAAAATATCTTAGAAAAAGTTAAAAGTAAAGAGTAGAGATGGATTTTTAATTGCTTTGGGAACTGAGCTAAATGATCTAAAAAGCTATTTTCAAAACTATATATATATATATATAAACTATATATATATATATATATATATAAATATATATATATATATATATATAATTTCATCCATCAGCCACTTTTCATTACATTTAGGACTTTTTCAATCACATTTTGTTGAAATTAAAATAATTGAGTAACTTTACTGTTTTTATTTAATTTAAATTTTTAATTGGCATATTTTCGTTTTCATAGTTATTTTGTTTTGAAAATAGCTTTAGATCATTTAGCTCAGTTCCCAAATCAATTAAAAAATCCAGCTCGACTTTTTACTTTGAACTTTTTCTAAGAAATTTTAATTAATCTAAAACTTTGGCTTCAGTTGCTAGTAAATACTCTTTCAAAGGAAAGCCTGAGTAAGATAAGACTTCAAACTACCAGGTTATTGTGTCCCCAAAACAAGAGATTGTCGTCTTCTCAAACTTTCAAACTTAACTCCCTACTTACATTGTTGTAGAATCAAGGCTATTAGAAAATTGAAAATAAAAGATTAAAACTTGCTTTATTTCGGAACATTAAACATTTAACTGCGGTGTGGAGTTGCCACCCAAACGGTAAGTCACTCCACCTCAACAGGCTATATCTCCTTTCACGTCAGAGAGGTAAGTAATTTTCTGCGGTGAACTTTCCGCCGAAATGAAAATTGATTAGACGTCCATCTTGATTAGTTTGGGCGAGGAAAATTGGAAGTCGGGAGGGATTTCGACGTCAACAAACTTGAAATCTTTCAAAGAAGATAAAATTTCACTTTCAAGTATTTCATCCTCCTGCCGTTGCCAGGTTTTAAAATAAATAATTTCAGTTGAGAATATTCTGTTAAACTCATCACCATAACTTAACGAAACATCATTATTTACGAATTAAGACTGAACTGAGAAGGTGAGCTTCTGTTTAGTATATTGCTTATTTTGAATTCATTTTTATAGAAAACAGATTTCTGTGTTCCTAGAAGTTTATTCTATTTTCTGAAAAGTTTATTTCTATGTTCTTAAAAGTATTCGGAAGCATGCAAACTTTTATACAAATTTTTGTTCCTGAAAATTTAAAGTTGCAATATTATGAGTAAATTGGTATATGCATGGAAATATAAAGTTACAAACTTTTATGTAATTTTGCATATTAATATCAATTTAAAGCTATTTTCTTCTACAGATCTTTGTTTTCCTTTTTTATAAGAAACTTCATTGATTCATTATTGTGCAATTATAAACATTTCTGTTTCCCATGCTGAACCTCAACAGGGCTGCCAATGCGATTTTTATTAAAATTTTTGGGTTGGTGACATTCCTTTTATGTTGTCCTTATCCTTTTGGGTTGTGACTTTCCTTTTGGGTTGTCCTCATCCTTGTGGGTTGTCTTTTATCCTTTTGGGTTGGTGAAATTCATTTCGGGTTGTCCGCATCCTTTTGAGTTGGTGACATTCCTTTTGGATTGTCCTCATCCTTCTGGGTTGTCCTTATCTTTCTGGAGTTGGTGAAATTCCTTTTGGGTTGCCCTCATCCTTTTGTGTTGCCCTCATCCTTTTGGGTTGCCCTCATCCTTTTGGGTTGCCTTCATCCTTTTGGGTTGTCCTCGTCCTTTTGGGTTGTCCTCGTCCTTTTGGGTTGGTGACATTCCTTTTGGGTTTTCATCCGTTTGGGTTGGTGACATTCCCGAGATCGAAAAATAGCATTTTAAATAAATTCAATTATCTATATTTAATAAATGTTTCTCTTAACAGTTTTTCTTGTTTTAGAAACCTCCTAATTTCTTATATGATTCACACAATCGTTGTGTTTCGGTAGCATGGATTTACTTGCATTATTTCAATATCGCTTTATAGTATTACAATTAGTAGAGTCCCTGTCAGTTTGGTCCTGTTCCTAGCCGATCCGTTTTCCTTAAGTCATTTCATTTTGAAACGCTGAGCATACCCTTCGTGATTTTTGTGTCGATGTATTTTGTTCAGTCCTATTAAATTGTAATGTATTGGTAAACCATAGCTAGCGTAAAATTTAAGACAACACAAAGCAACGAAGGTTAATTAAAAAATCTGAAGCAGTTGCAGTAAGAAGCCTCAAAGCTTAAAAATTATTATTTTTATTTACAGCAGGAAAAAAAAAAATGACAACATTAAAAAAAAACGTAACAGAGGCTTCTCTGAATAACAATCAAACTGTTTTATTCTAGTAAAACTACACATCACCTAAATTATAGATTTTTACACTATAATATCTATTACATGTATAGATTTCTTCAAAGACTCAAAACTTAAGATTTTCTATAATGTTTAGGAAAAACCTAAGCCTAAGACTTCTCTTTATTTTAGTCGAGAAAGGGTAGATATTTTCCTCACATGTGTTTGGGGGAATACTTCTCTTGTGTGCCATCATTAGCTACATCTTTTTCAGTCATTTAAGCTTGGTTCAATTGCACTATAGTCTCTGGTTTTGAAGAAGGCCAAATTGTCAGAAACATATTTTTAAAAAAACTGTGGATACTATACCTATCTCTGCAATTTGCTCATCTATCGCGTTTTCATACTTTAAGCAAGGAAAACACTTGTTTTTTGCGTGATCTAACCACACCAAACGAGAAAGACCGGGCCCTCGCATTGAAAATTATTTATTATATATTTATTAGAAATATATGTTAAATAAAAACTTTACATAAATAACATAAAACGCCAAATAACGTAATATACTAAGTATGTAACAAATTAAAAGAGGGCATTACATTAATTTAATAACCGTTTTAATATTTGGTTATATTTTTGTAATAACATTTGCAGTACGCCCGAATTTTTTTTTTTTTTCACAAAGATGTGGTGAATCCAATAGATTTCAGCTTTTTAAAAACTTTATCTAGCAGCAACTATTGCTACTTCATTGCACAAAGCCATTATAAAATGGAACACGGTTTTGTAACATAACACTCAATGGAATTAAAAAAATGGACAATTGAAAATTTTTAATAGCCAACTGTCTCCGGTGGAGAGCTTAAAAAGAATGTAGATAAATACATTTCCTTGAGACTCACGCAATAATGCCAAACGTTCATATCTCCTAGTTGGCAATACATTGTAAAGCATTTTCCTAACATATGTTTACAATTTCATTAAACTAGATTCGTATTATATTGTTTTCTATATATATTTCTTTAGAAAATATCTATCCAATATATTTTAGGAAATCAGTTGCCACAAACGGATGCCTGAACTACTCAATTCTTATTCTTTAATGGTTTCAATTTCTTTTAAAAAGAAATCTTTTCTTTTCACGAAATATAAAAACGCCGACCCATCAAATCTGAAACTTCCAGTTTCTGCTCTGTTTCACACACACCGCACTCTTTCTTGAAAATTCATACTAAAAATCATACTAGCTTCGTCCATAAAAGCTTAACCAAATATGGCTTTGTTTCGGAATCGAATAAAACTGATCGGTGAGCATTATGGCAGAGAAATCTCAGACGCAGTTCATTACTCACCACAGCTTGAAACCGAAGGGGCGATTCTCTATCTCTTGAAAAGTGGAACCCACGCATCATCTTAGAAGAAGTAAAAAAAGAACAACCCTCCAGGAAGATTGGCTGACAATTTACTACAAGGATGTTGCCGCTTTATCGGCTCGGACCACTCAAGGATCCAGCCAGAAAATACATCTCCGAGGGAAGAAGAATGTAATTTGATTGGTTGAAATATCCACCCCCACCCCCTCGTTCTATTCTCTGAAATATGATTATAAATCTGTGCCTCTTCTGAATATTCGGTTATCTGTTTTTCTTTCGGGTGGGATGTAGAAAAAAATCAGCCGCTGGTTTTGACTGATTCTAGGGAAACTTTTATTGAACAAATCTGTTCCTGCAAAAATCCATTTTTTTCTATTATTGTTGTTCTCTTTTTTTCTTTTATTCCGTTCGAGATACAAAATGGAGTTCCCGTGTTTCCATCATTTCAGCAATAAAATTGCTGCCGGAAACTTTCCTTCCCGGACGCCCAGCTTCGTATTTCATTATCGGCTTCTTAAGGTAGGGAAGCGCCGTGTCTGCGTATGCATAAGTAAACTCCTTTATAGAGGCATGCATTCCAGAAGTTCATGGATAGCTGACGACGAGTTATCTTAACAAAGAGTGTTCATTGGATGGTTAATGTTACTTTTCATCTACAAAGGGATGTCTATCCCATCTTAAGCTCTACTGTAATAAGGAAATAATCTTTTCAGTAGTTCAAATGATTACGACGCTTTACATAACAAGTAATATGAAAAAAATTTTAATTCAATTTCTTCTTTTTTTTTTCACTCTATTGCAGAAAGTCCTTTATAAATAGTTTTCATTCATTTTTAAAGTTTACGAGCACTATCTATTGGTAGATATAGGCAACTTAAATCTAAAAAATATAATTAATTCATTAAATTTAATGAATGAATTAATATTTTAAAAAACTGTATTAACATCAAGTGCCATCTACTACAAGTTAAAAAAAAATGTATCTGATTGTAATTGAACTCGAGTGGTTGAATAAAAAGTATTTTATGAACGATTGAAAATTTGAACAGGATATAGAGAGAGAGAGTGTGAGCTAATAGAAGGAATTGAAAAATACTGAAGCAATCATCGTGTTGCATTGAAAAAATGCTTCACCATTATTGCGTTCTACCACAGGTTTTTCGGGTACAAGCCCCGGCGATGTCACGGGTGTTTGTAGTGGTTCGAAATCCACTTTAAACCATAGGTTCCGGTCTAATAGAATCGTAGAGCATTGCGGTGGCAGTGTTACTCCGCGTCCGTAGCTTATCTTAGATACATACACGCGCCCTCTGGGTAGTGCTAAGTTAGTAACGTCAGTGCAGCGCTTACCTTAAGGCATAAAAGACACTAAGTGTTTGACAGCTGCATTAGGAAAAAAAAAGAAATAGTCTCTAGTATAAAGCTTTAAGAAGAAATATAGATAAATACATTCAGACTCACGTAATATTGCCAAAAGTTCAAATCTCTAGTTAGCAATACATTGTAAAGCATTTAACATAACATTTCGATGCTTACAATTTCATTAAACTGGATTATATTCTATAGTTCTTTAGAAAATATCTATCCAACATGATATTTTAGAGAAAACAGTTGCCACAAGATGATGCCTGAACTACGCCAATTCTTATTCTTTAATGGTTTTCCATTTCTTTTAAAAAGCAATCTTTTCTTTTCAAGAGATATAAAAACGCCGACCCATCAAATCTGAAACTTCCAGTTTCTGCTCTGTTTCACACACACACCGCCCTCTTTCTTGAAAATTCCTACTAAAACTATCATACTAGCTTCGTCCATAAAGCTTAAGAAAATATTGCTTTGTTTCGGAATCGAATAAAACTGATCGGTGGGCATTGTGGCCGAGAAATACCCGACGCGGTTCATTACTCACCACAGCTTGAAATCGAGGGGCGATTCTCTATCTCTAGAAACTGGAACCCACACATCATCTCAGAAGAAGAAGAAGAAAAACCTCCACCCTCCAGGAAGATTGGCTGACAATTTACTACAAGGATGTTGCCGCTTTATCGGCTCGGACCACTCAATGATCCAGGCAGACAATACATCTTCGAGGGATAGAACGTAATTTGATTGATTGAAATTTCCACCCCCACCCCTCGTACGTTTCTCGGAAATATGATTAAAAAATCTGTGCCTCTTCTGAATATTCGGTTATCTGTTTTCTTTGGGGAGGGACGTAAAAAAATAAATCAGCCGCTGATTTTGGTGATTCTGGGGGAAACTTTTATTGAATAGATCTGTTCCTGCAAAAATCCATTTTTTTCTATTTCTGTTCTCTTTTTTTCTTTTTTTTTTTTTTTTTCTATTCTGTTAGAGATACAAAATCGAGTTCCCGTGTTTCCATCATTTCCCAGTAATAAAATCGCTGCCGGAAACTTTCCGTTCTCGGACGCCCAGCTTCGGATTTCGTATCGGCTTCTTAAGGTAGGGAGTTTGTGTATGCAGAAGTAAACTTGTTTGTCGAGCGATGCATTACAGAAGTTCGTGGATAGCTGATGACGAGTTATCCTAAAAACAAGTGCTCATTATCTGTTAATGTTACTTTTTATCTACAAAGGGATTTCTAACCCATATTAAACACTTCTGCAACAAAAAAGTATATTTTCAGTAGTTCAAGTGATTACGTCACTTTACATAACAAGTAATATAAAAAAAAAAGAATTTTAAAGTCAATTCCTGCTTTTTTTCACTATATTACAGAAAGTCCTTTCTAAATAAAATTGAAATTTTCTTCTTACATCTGGCGCCATCTATTGGTAGATATATGCAACTTAAATCTAAAAAAAAATAAAATTAATGAATTAATATTTAAAAAAACTGTATTCACATCAAGTGTCCTCCACTACAAGTTCAAAAAAATGTATTTGAATTTGAGTGGATGAATTAAAAGTATTTTATGAACGATTGAAAATTTGAACAAGATATATATATATAGGGAGAGTGTGAGTTAACAGAAGGAATTGAAAAATAATGAAGCAATCATCGTATTGCATAGGAAAAAAATGCTTCACTATTATTGCGTTCTACTACAGGTTTCGGGTTCGAGTCCAGGTGGTGCCATAGGTGTTTGTAGTGGTCCGCAATCCAATTTAAACCGTAGGTCCGGTCTAATACACTCGTAGAACGTTGCGTGGGTATTGTTACTCCGCGTCCGTAGCTTATCTTCAAACTGCATGCACCCCCTGGGTAGTGCTATGTGAGTAACTTCAGTACAGCGCTTACCTTAAGTCATAAAAGACAATTGTCTAAGGGTTTGCTAGTTGCATTAGGCGCATCTCTCATTAGGCGCGTTGCATCTCTAATATAAAGCTTAAGAATAATGTAGATAATAAATAAATTTCATTCCGACTCGCGTAATATTGCCAAAAATAATATCTCCTAGTTCGCAATAAATTGTAAAGCATTTTCCTAACATGTCGATACTTACAATTTCATTAAACTAGAGTCGGAATATATTCTATTGGAAAATATCTATACAATATATTTTGAAGAAAAACAGGTGCCACAAGATGATGCCTGAACTCCTCAATTCTTATTCTTTAATGGTTTTCCATTTCTTTTAAAAATCAATCTTTTCTTTGCATGAAATATAAAAACGCCGACACATCAAATCTGAAACTTCAGTTTCTGCTCTGTTTCACACACACACCACACTCTTTCTTGAAATTCATACTAAAACTATCATACTAGCATCGTCCATAAAGCTTAAGCAAATAGTTCAGCTTCAGTTTCTGCTCTGTTTCAAACACACAGGCACTCTTTCTGAAATTCATACTTAAAATTGTCATAGAGCTTCACTCATAAAACTTAAGCAAATATCGCTTTGTTTCGGAATCGAAAAAAAACTGATCGGTGGGCATTATGGCCGAGAAAACTCCAACGTGGTTCATTATTCACCACAGCTTGAAACCGAGGGGCGATTCTCTATCTCTTGAAAGTGGAACCCACACATCATCGTAGAAGAAGAAGGAAAAAAAACCACCCTCCAGGAAGAGTGGCTGACAATTTACTATAAGGATTTTGCCGCTTTATCGGCCAGGACCACTCAAGGCTCCAGGCAGACAATACATCTTCGAGAGAGAAGAACGTAATTTGATTTGTTGAAATATCCACCCCCCAGCCCTCGCTGTTTTTTTTTTTTGAAATAGGATTATAAATCTGTGCCTCTTCTGAATATTCGGTTATCTGTTTTCTTTGGGGAGGCACGTAAAAAAATAAATCAGCCGCTGATTTTGGAAAACATTTATTGAATAGATCTGTTCCTGCAAAAATCCCTTTTTTTCTATTATTGTTCTCTTTTTAGTTTTTTTTTCTATTATTATTCTGTTCGAGATACAAAATGGAGTTCCCGTGTTTCCGTCATTTCCAGGAATAAAATCGCTGCCGGAAACTTTCCTTTCAGGACGCCCAGCTTCGGATTTTATTATCAGTTTCTTAAGGTATTGGAGGCGCCCTGTTTGCGTATGCAGAAATAAACTCGTTTATAGAGGGATACATTCCAGAAGTTCATGGATATCTAACGACGAGTTATCCTAACAAAGAGTCTCTATTGGCTGTTTAATGTTGTTTTTAATCTATAGAGGGATTTTTTAACCTATATTAAATAGTTCTGTAACAAGAAAATAATCTTTTCAGTAGTTCAAATGATTACGTCACTTTGCATAAAAACAAATAAAATATAAAAAAAAATTTAAGTCAATTCCTACTTTCTATTCTCTCTACACTCTATTGCAGAAAGTCCTTTATAAATAATTTCCATTCATTTTTTTAAAGTTTATCTGGAGCCATCTATTGGTAGATACATGCAACTTAAATCGATTCCGCAACTTAAAAACTAAGATTAATTAATTAAATTTAATGAATGAATTAAAATTTGAAAAAAAAACTGTATTAACATCCAGTGTCCTCAACTACAAGTTCAAAAAAATGTATTTGAACTGGGTGGATGCATAAAAAGTATTTTATGAACAATTCAAAATTTGAACAAGATATATATACGGTGAATGTGAGCTAATAGAAGGAATTGAAAAATAATGAAGCAATCATCCTAATTTATAGAAAAAAATTCTTCACTATTATTGCGTTCTACCAAGGTTTCGGGTTCGAGTCCCGGAGGTACCATGGGTGTCTGTAGTGGTTCTGAATCCACTTTAAGCCGTAGATCCCGGTCTAATAGAATCGTAGAACGTTGCGGAAGTATTTTTACTCAGCGTCCGTAGCTTATCTTAGCTATACGCACCCGCTGTGTAGTGCTATGAGTAACGTCAGTAGAAGCTTAAGGCATAAAAGACAATTGTCTAAGTGTTTGCCAGCTGCATTAGGAAAAAAAAAAGAAACATTCTCTAGTATAAAGCTTAAGAAGAAATGTAGATAAATTCATTCAGACTCACATAATATTACCAAAAGTTCATATCTCCTATTTCACAATACATTGTAAAGCATTTTGCTAACATTTCGATACATACAATTTCATTCAACTGGATTCAGATTATATTTATAGTTCTTTAGAAAATGTGTATCCAATGGTATTTTAAAGAAAAAAAGTTGCCACAAGAGGATGCCTGAACTACGCCAATTCTTATTCTTTAATGGTTTTCCATTTCTTTTTTAAAAAGCAATCTTTTCTTTTCACGAAATATAAAAATGCCGACTTATCAAATCTGAAACTTCCAGTTTCTGCTCTGTTTCACGCACACACCGCACTCTTTCTTGAAAATTCATACTAAAAATCATACTAGCTTCGTCCTTAAAAGCTTAAGCAAATATCGCTTTGTTTCGGAATCGAATGAAACTGATCGGTGGGCATTATGGCCGAGAAATCTCTGACGCGGTTCATTACTCACCACAGCTTGAAACCGAGGGGCGATTCTCTATCTCTAGAAAGTGGAACCCACACATCATCT
This sequence comes from Caerostris extrusa, assembly GCA_021605095.1. Lineage (NCBI taxonomy): Eukaryota > Metazoa > Arthropoda > Arachnida > Araneae > Araneidae > Caerostris > Caerostris extrusa. The sequence goes on along the minus strand of BPLR01008928.1, from coordinate 59,419 downwards.
TAGAAGAAGAAGAAAAAGAACAACCCTCCAGGAAGATTGGCTGACAATTTACTACAAGGATGTTGCCGTTTTATCGGCTCGCACCACTCAATGATCCAGGCAGACAATACATCTTCGAGGGAAGAACGTAATTTGATTGGTGGAAATATCCACCCCACCCCACCCCCGTTCTTTTCTCTAAAATATGATTATAAATCTGAGCCTCTTCTGAATATTCGGTTATCTGTTTTCTTTCGGGAGGTACGTAAAAAAAAATAAATCAGCCTCTGATTTTGACTGATTCTGGGGAAACTTTTATTGAATAGATCTGTTCCTGCAAAAATCCATTTTTTTCTATTATTGTTCTCTTTTTTATTTTAGTTATTTTTTTTTCCTTTCTGTTCGAGATACAAAATGGAGTTCCCGTGATTCCGTCATTTCCAGGAATAAACTCGCTGCCGGAAACTTTCCCCTTCCCGGACACCCAGCTTCGGATTTCATTATCGGCTTCTTAAGGTATTGGAAGCACCGTGTTTGCGTATGCAGAAGTAAACTGCTTTATAGAGGCATGCATTCCAGAAGTTCGTGGATAGCTGACGACGAGTTATCCTAACAACGAGTGTTTAGAGGCCTGAATGTCCGAGTGTCTAGCGCTCTGGCGCTCGGTTCCCCAGGTTTCGGGTTCGTTTTTGGAGTGGTTCGGTATCCACTTAAGGCCGTAGGTCCCGGTCTCATATGACTGTAAGAGCGTCACGGAGCAGATATCAGACTTCTACCTACGAGTGCTCCATCAGAACAGAAGCTGTTTCCTCCCCCTTCAATCATGAGCACATATGGCCTCGTGGGCTTGGCCTAGATATCTGCCAAGTGGGATAAGAAACAACAACAACCACAACGAGTATTCGTTGGCTGTTTAATGTTCCTCATCTATAAAGGGGTTTGTTAACCCATATTAAATTCTGTAATAGTAAAAGTATCTTTTTCAATAGTTCAAACGATTACGACGCTTTACATAACAAGTAATATAAAAAAAAAATTTAAAGTCAATTCCGACTTTTTTTCACCATATTGCAGAAAGTCCTTTAAAAATAAAGTTGAAATTTTCTTTTTCCATCTGGCGCCATCTATTGGTAGATATATTCAACTTAAATCTAAAAAAAATTTAATTAATGCATTAAATCTAATTACTAAATTAATATTTGAAAAAAACTGTATTAACATCCAGTTATCCTAGCAACGAGTGTTCATTGCCTGTTTAATATAGCTTTTCCTCTACAAAGGGATTTCTAACCCATATTAAACACTTCTGTAATAAGAAAAGTATCTTTTCAGTAGTTCAAATGATTATGACGCTTTACATAACAAGTAATAGAAAAAAAAATTTTAAGTCAATTCCTACTTTTTTTTACTCTATTGCAGAAACTCCTTTATAAATAATTTTCATCCATCTATTGGTAGATATATGTAGCTTAAATATAAAAAAACTAAATTTAATTAATTAAATTTAATTAATGAATTAATGTTTTAAAAAAATTATATTAACAGCAATTGTCATCCATTACAAGTTTCAAAAATGTATTTGAACTTGAGTGGGTGGATAAAAAGCATTTCATTAACGATTGAAAATTTGGAGAAGATATATATATATATAGGAGAATGTGAACTAATAATAGGAATTGAAAAATAATGAAGCAATCATCGTATCGTTTAGGGGGAAAAAAATGCTTCAACATTATTGCCTTCTATTGCTGGATCCAAAAGCAGTCGGATGCCAGATTTTCTGAATGCAGAGAATATTCAAGCAAGCATAAAAATGATAGCATTGCAAAATTCCTGAAGCCTAAATAAATAAAGAATCAACTCCTATTATCTAAAATGCTCATCTCAAAATTCTAAAACTGATAATGATACTGAAAATTTTCAGTATTTTATAAGCCTATAAAATTTCGACATTCGAAAATTCAAAGGATCTGGCATTATATCAAATGCAATTTTCATCTTTTGCACAGATTTTGTGTTGTTTGGTTTGCCACTTTACGGACATTTTATGCACACTTTGGGCTAAACAGACCGGGACCTACAGTTTAATGTGGATTCCGAACCACTAATAAACACCATGACACCTCCAGGATTCGAACCTGAAGCACCAACGGTCAGAGTGTTAGCCAATTGGCCATCAGGCCGCTTTTTTTTTTTTTTTTTTTTTTTTTTTTGCTATGAAAAGGGAGGGTATTTTTTTCCATTTATAACCCAAAAAGATTGGTTCAAAAAATGTTTGCTACTGAGTTGAATTATTTACTTAGAACGAAATGAAAATTGTAATAAGAGAATAGATACATATAACAATAAAATAATTACAACAAAAAGGTACAATGTCTTTATAGGAAAGACAAGAAAAACTAATTAATTTTAAGGTATTATAGTTATAATGATAACCAACAGATCATCTTCGATAATATATAAGTAAATCCTAGTGCAAGTTTGATAAAAGATTTAATCCGTTTAAATAATGCTTACTGTCAAGCCATTTTCAGAAAATGTTCCTTTTTTTTTTATTGGACTGTTAACCTTTCATGTTGACAATTGAAAAACATAATACGTATTTCATATTAATTGGCATTAGTTTTCTAGTGGTAGACATTTTTACGTCGCGTTTTAACATTTCTGTGTCAAAGCTAATCTCTCAATTGTAATAGTTGAAAAGTTTGTACTAATATACAAATAGGTAAAAATCACCAGTTGGTGTAATAAAAGGTAATTTTAAACTACAAAAAAAATCTGCGAATGATTTTCCATTTCAGATATAGTTAGTTCTTTTGTTCTACAATAACGCATGCTTAGTAAAATCAGGTGTTTGATAATGAATTGAAGAAATTCAAACAACAAAACAAAACAACAAAAACAACAACAACGTAACAAAAAGTAACGTTTTCAGATCGAGTGTTTTCTGTAACCTATTGAAATTAATACAATCTTACTTGCCTTGTAGAAAAAGAAGCCTTGTAGAAAAAAATATATGTATGGAACGCTCAAGCTTGAGAATAATCTTCAACATAAAAACTTTTTAACGAAAAATTCTAATTTTCAAGGAAATTTCTTTTAAAGAATTCATTTTAAATTGGTATTTTTTTTTTTTTTTTGAGATTTCAATTTAGAAATCTAATCCTTTTTGAAATTTATTTCATAGTAAAAGTAACAAAATTGCAATTTAACATCACAATATGCAGCTTTAAATTTTTGCTGACACACTAAAAACTTCAACAATCGCAGCAAGTTTCTTTTGACACGATAGAAAATGGCAGTTTTTGCAAAAAATCATGTGAAAAAAATAAAATATTACTTTCAAACTGTCAACATGAAGGGTTCAGGAAATAATTCATTTTTTAATATTTTTTTTCGTGGGACTTAGTGTGGATTGACCGCCTGCCTAACCCATATAAAAACTCATACATCAAACGTACATTACATTTTATATTAATACTAAAAATTTACTAAAGTTCTGTATTTTAAAAATGATGTATCACAAATGAATACCTACTAAAAATCCATTAAAAATTTTTGTTTTATTAAATTACATATAAATAGTAAATGAAAATTAAATGATAAAACCCAAGTAAAATCAATTTTTGGTGTATATGCATGTTTTACGTGAAAACTAAACAAACACAACGTTGTAATTAAATATTGTTGTAAAGAAAAGGAAAATATTATTTTGAATACTTAATGATACATACAATACAGTTCTTACCTATATAAAAATACTGTTACAGAAATAGACTTTTAAAATGTTTAGAAGAAAAATGAGTAGTGAATTTTAAAGAGCTACATAAAAGTAGAGTATCATGTAGAAATAATTCAAGCATGCAATTAAATTTTAATTTATAGTCAATTGATCTGTTACTCTTTGATTATTTTTAATAAGAGAAAGTTTAAACTTTCTTGAAAATTATTTTCTCAACAAAAGCGCACCTGGTTGTGCACTGCATGTTATAAATCTAAGCCTGTGTAGCTTCTTTCTAATTAACTTCAGGCCTGAAGCAGTGATAAGACAGAAATTCCTTCCAGTCGGATTCAAGGGAAAGGGTGCAAGCATACCAGGGTAAGGCGAAAAAGTTCTCGCCTGACAATGAAAGACTGCGACTTTCAGTTAAAAAATGATTTTATTTTTCTACGTAATCTCCCTCGACTTCAACACACTTGATCCAACGTTACTCCAACATCAGTATTCTTTTCCCGAAGTGAGAGTCTGGTAGGATGTGAAAATATGGATCAGCGACCCTCTCATTTTCTTCATTGGATGCGAAGCGCTTTCCAGAAAAAAATTTCTTCAAATTTGGGAATAAATGAAAGTCTGAGGGGGCCAAATCAGGAGAATAGTGGGGATGGCAGAGCGAATCGTACCCCAAATCCAGTTTTCCCATCGCCAACGCACCCTTTCGCACAGGTGCGTTGTCATGGTGAAAGATGACTTTTTTTCTCTTTCAATCTTCTCTCGAATTTTGCCATCCAGCTGGTCAAGAAGGTTGGAGTAATATTCGCCTGTAATTGTTTTGGCTTTTTCAAGGTAATCAATTAACACGATCCCTTTCGCATCCCAAAACACGCTGGCCATGATCTCATCGGTAGATGCGATCGACTTCGCTTTCTTCGGCGCTGAACCACCGGCTTCCACCCACTGCTTGGACTGCTGTTTTGTTTCTGGTTTGTAGTGGTGGACCCATGTCTCATCCATGGTGACAAATCGCTGGATCCCCATTGAATTGGTCCAAAGATTGCTGTGAAAATCGTTTGCGCATTTGATTTTGATCGGCATTCAGCAAATGTGGCACCCATCTTGCGCAGAGCTTTCGCATCCCTAATTCTTCATACAAGATGTTTCTGCACCCTTTCTTCCGATATCGCCACAGCCTCAGCCTCAGCAGCAGTCACAGCCTTCACTCGCCTATCGTCCAACACGACATCATGCATTTTTTTCGATGGTTTCCGGTGTGGTTGCGGTTTTTGGCCGTCCTTCATGTGGGTCATCTTCCAGGGATTGTGCGACCACGTTTAAATTCAGCTGCCCACTTTCTAACGGTTGACATCGAGGGAGCAGAGGCCTCGTAAACTTTTGTCAACTTCGGATGAATTTCCTCCAAGTTAATCCATCAATTAGCGAATAATATTATGACCACACGATATTCAAGTTTATAAAAAACACGCAAACTAGTTGAGGGAATAAGTTAAAAACTTGTCCTACAAACTAATGACACGTGTACCCAGGCAGGAAACATACATTTTTGCTGATTGGAGTGCCATCTCTGTGTCAACTTAGCTTTTCATCTTACCCTCGTAGGAAGTGCAACTTTTGGGAATTTCCGCTATGAACAGCAATAGCACAGAAAACCAATGTTCATCCATCAAATTGGCAGTCTTTCTGAAAGAGGGGAACCAACTTTTTAAATGGATTTAACCACTGAAAGGTAGATGTTACAAAGGCAAAATGTGCTATCCGCTGTCATGCACTTCCGTCACCCATAAACGCTAGATGCGGAAGAACAAATAAAAAATGCATCCATTGCAGCCTAGAGAATTATTGCCTGGGCCAGGAAGCATACCGTTTCATACCGCAATGAATTTCTTCACTAACTTCAAATGTACTATTTTTCACAGACCTCGCTGATTCGTCAGCCATCCATTAACGAGGATATTCCGCTAAAGCAAAAGCTACTTTCGAACAAAGCATAATTTCTTTTCATGCAAGAGGTTAGCGGTGGTCAGATCCCCGACGAAGGAAGCATTCATCAAACTTGAAAAGGACTTGAGAGGCGGAAGATGACTGCTTAAAAGCCTCTAAAATTGAAAGTCTAGGGAAACGAGAGAATTTTTAAAAAAAGTTCATCCACATTGCTTCCAACTTAGAAATTCAGAAATAAAAAGACACGGCTTTAACTGTTCGCGAAAAACTGCCCTCTACCTATAAAAGTCATAATTAAATTTAGTTTTCTGTCTTAAAGGAAATTTGGGTGAGGAGATGCGATTTTTAACAGATTTCATTCAATAAAAGCATTTTCTGAACAGTGAGAAAATAACACCTGTTGTGGAGGAAATAGGAGAACACATATTCCAAAATTTTCCACTTCCAGCTAAATTAACTGTTGCATTTTTATCGTCTTGTTTTCAAAGTCATTATAATTTAACTCTAATACTGAACACCTAATAAAATAACACATTAGCAAAGTAAAAAAAAATAATTTTTAAAAAGTTCTATGATGACTGCTAAAATTCATTTCAATCATACACAGAGGTTTTGTTGTGAGATGGAATACATTGAAATCAAGAATAAACTATTTTTTTTGATAAACGGACTTCATCAAATTCCAATTTTGCTATAAAACGTGAACACCGTAAAAAGTTGTGTGAAGTTTTTAGATTGTCGGGCGTTTCGGCCACCATTAAACGACAGATGAGCGGGAGATGTCTACTTTGGAACCCATAAAAAAGGCATCCATTGCAGCCTAGAGATTTATTGCATTGGCATAAAGCATACAATTGAATGGCATACTGTTTCACATCGGTAGGGTATCGAACTAAATTTCTGCATTAACTTCCCATACACTATTTTTGACAGACCTCACTGATTCGTCAGCCATCAATTAACGAGGATATTCCGCTAATGCAAAAGTTCCTTTGGAACAAAGAATAATTCACTTTTTAAGGCGAGAGTTGAACAGTGGTCAGATCCCCGATGAAGGAAGCAATCATCAAACTTGAAAAGGACTTGAAAGGCAGAAGATGACAGCTTAAAAGCCTCTAAAACTGAAAGTCTGGGGAAACGAGAGAATTTTTAAAAAAGTGCATCCACATTGTTTCCAACTTAGAAAATTCTGAAATAAAAAGGCACGGCTTAAACTGTTTACGAAAAACTCCCCTTTACCTATAAAAATCATAATTAAAATGACTAGTTTTCTGTTTTAAAGTGAATTTTGGCGAGGAAGGACTATTTTTAACTGATTTTCATTCAATAAAAGCCTTTTCTGAACAATGAGAAAATAACATCTGTTGTGGAAGGAGAACATATGTTCTAAAATTTTCCACATCTTGGTTAATTAACTGTTGCATTTTTATCGTCTTGTTTTCAAAGTCATTATAATTGAACTCTAACGCTGAAAGCCTAGTAAAATAGCACATTAACAAAGTGAAAAAAATTGTTTTCATATTTAAAAAGTTCCATGACGACGGTTGAAATTATTTCAATCATGCGTAGAGGCTTTGTTATGAGATGGAATGCATTGAAATCAAGAATAAATTATTTTTTTGAGTTTTACAAGTCAAAAATATCAGTTTTCATAATTTTAAGTTGCGGAATAATCTAAAAATTAATTGTTATTTAAATTCTCAGTAAATATCTTCAAACAACACAAAAACGTTCATGAGAATAAAAATTTTCTTTAGGCAAATATTAATTGACTAGCACATATAACTCGGCGTTGCCTGTTAAAACTTGTTAACTTTTTAAAGATAAATTGGTAAATTTTATATCAGAGAGATAAGCCCCTTCTTTCATTGTTAGCGCGGATATAAGTAAAATATGTTTTAACGTGAATATTAAAAAGTTGTTTATTTAGCATTGCCTATACCTTAAGAGGTACACTTTTAGGTCAAAACTTTTAGATTCAACTGCAATACTAGTGCTTGTTTTATTTTTATTAACATAATTTTTGAACAAAATTACATAATTATCTCTCAAACTACATTTATTTGTCTGTTAGAGCCTGAAAGTAAACAGCATCTTTTGTTTTCCAGTCGTTGACGTGCACTTATAAATTCTTTTCATTTCTATCTATAAACACTATCACATGTAAAAGCCCGATTTCAAATCATCCCCATCCTTGTTTCACCCTTTATTGATAGACCCAGAAAAAATGATCTGAAACTGAAATGGAACTTTTAAATTCGAACGGCATTCGAAACTTTTAATCATGAACGGTTATCAAAGGTATCTTGGTAATGAAGCTTTCTTCTTCATAGCTAAAATAGTTGTTTCTGCAACATTCCGTCTCAAGTACTTGATTCAAAATTTTTTCCCATTCCCGAATTCAAGTATCTTTTTCCCCATTTTAGTTAATTTTCTGTGTTTGCTTATTATTCACATTTTCTGGATTTCCTTGCAAGTTAGAACAATGCCTTTATGGCCCATATGCCCCCTTCCCAATTCTTCTCGATTGACATGACTTCAGCCATTTTTTTCCCAACTGCAGTCTGAGAAAGTACCAAACTGAATTGCTGATAAACTTCGGCTTGCAACATGGATGACTTTTTAGGAGGTAAACAGCCTAAAAATTCTATAGGATATGGGTAGATAATTCTATATGGGTAGAATATCGATTCAATTTTTTCTTATTTATTAAACAAAATTTAAGTTGATTGCAATTCAGCGGTAAATATGTTTTATTTATTTTTATTACTAATTAGCCTGTGTATTTCACAGTACTGTACATTCGCCAACCACGTAAAATTGCCAAATTTTCATAAAACTTAATTGGGTAATTTCTAAAGGAATATTGACCCACTTTCGAAATTTTTTTTTTTCAGTTGATTTAAACTTTTTATTTAGAAGTACACCTGGCTAGAAGTACATCTAATTTTAGTGAAATGCCGATGTAAATTAAGCTTATATATAAGCGTATGCACACATATACACTTTGAGGTATATTGTGCTTACATGTACACATACATATATACCAGTCTCTATATACACTTTGATAAAGTAGAAGATATAAAAAAAAAGATTATATGTCTTCTATTAAATGAAATGCAAAATTTCATATGAGCACATGTTTCAGATACTCACAATAGATTAAAGAGATATCTCGTGTACCTGTACTACAGTTTAGAGAACTCTAGTGCAGGTAATGTGTAACTATTATTATACCTATTGATAACGATTTCACACAAAATATAACAATCCAATGCATTGTTAACATTTGGCGATTTTTTTTAAAAATATTGCTGGGCGTTTTGTATTGCTCATGCATGCTACGGACAGCCCACAGACGGGTGATTGAAGGAGGACATCACACCTTCCAGGAGGTTTTAGCACCTATTTTGTGTTTTGTATGTAAGAGAACCCAGACACTTCTCTCAGACAGCCTATTTAAGGATACAAGGAGGTTTTTACATACGTTGGATTAATTCTGTCTGAACGTAGTCATTCATTTCATTGATTCAGCCAACGCCTGTCCATGGCCATTCGACACCGTGTCGTCCAGTAAAGATTTGCCATCCCCACGTACCTTATGTCGTGGTCGACGTCGTCAAGTGCACTGCAAGATGGAAGGTGGTCTGCAGTGCCTTTAGAGTCGGAGCAAAGTGGGCAGATTGGTGAGTTAGCGACCCTGATGCGGCTAAGGTGCTCTTGTAGGTAGACAAACTGAACGGTTTATGAAAGTAGACTCCATGGATACCAGCGAATTTGAACCTCAGCTCTTCTTTCACTTTTACCACCGGACCACGAGACGAACGAAGTAAAATTTAATAATGAAATTTTGATTTATTTCTTGCTTTGCCAACAATTTTTTAAAACTGAAAACCGCCTGGATTAAAAGAAAATTGCCTAAAATGTAACAAAAAATGAATAATTAATTACAGATTTTGAGGAAAATTGTTGAAGGTGCCTGAAGTGTTTGAAACTGCGTGATGGCATTCAACAAACACAACGTTTCGAATGAACTCATAAGAAAGGCTCGAAGAGAGATAAGATAAAGATAAAGAAAGGCTCGAAGCTATCGAGGCATAGCATGTAAGTAAATATAATGGATTGGAATTAATCGTCAATAATAGATAATATAGAAATAAATATTTATTTCCCATCGATCTAAACTTTCGGAAACTTCGATTGAAGACCTATGGTATTAGTAATTAAATTTAGTAGTTGAATTATATTGTTAATATTAGTAGTTGAATTTAGTAAATTATCACTTAGCGTTAGATACTAAAAGTTGCGTTGTTCGATAATGGCCGATAATGGGCATTTATGACATATTGAAAACTGTAAGTGGATTTCTAATGTGTACATCGTACAAAATTGAGTGTAAATAATACCTCGGGACATGTGAAACATAGCTAACTAAATGAAATGATTCATTTGAGGGTATATTTTGAAATGATATGCTTGATCCATAGGGTAGTAATATAACATAAAAGAGCGTGCATCAGGCTTGACAGTTTGGGACAAACATAAACCTCATGTAGCTGTAGTTTAACATATATAGTACGATGAAAGCTTGAAGATTTTTGCCAACAATTTTTAGTGTTGGCGCGGGCGGGAAGGGAAAAAAGGATCTACTATCCACAAAGATGAGGCTTGGATATATTTACCTCATTACAATAGAAAAAAAATCGATTAACTACCGAAAAACAAAAAGAAAAATATCTAAAATGTTGGTATATAACAAGAAAAACATTTCTTTTGCTAAAGGTTTTATGATTATTGCTGGATCCTCTTATGAAGAAAAATTAAAAAGTAGGAAAGAATGTCAAAATGAACTCGAATGACTATCAGAAATGCATTTAAATGCCTATTTTCAAAGAAGACATTATGTTACTTTACCTAAACGATCTTTACTATGTTAGTTTTATCAGGCTAAATCTACCAATGATATTTTTAAAATATAGCTGCTAAAAGTTATCCTGAAAGGTGTGATTTCTTTCTCGATCATAAATTGTTTCTGATATGCTTTATGGAAAATGAGGTTCCGTATTTAAAAAAAAAAAATTGAAGGAAAATTGAAAATTAACCTTTATATTTTACACATTGTGTACAATGCTTATTACTAATTTTCTGAACAGCCCTTCTAACTACAAATGAAAAGCAATTTAATCCACGTTCAGGGGAAAGTTATTCAGAATACATTATTTATCTTATCTGGGATGGAACTCCATTCATTGCTCGTGTATTGTCGACTTTCACGATGATCATGACAGCAGAAAACTATTTACACAGATTTGGAGTGGCAACACCTACCCCCAATCAACAATTTCAGCCTGTGACAATCCTCAGACTTGATACGCCATAAGTACTCCAGGAACAAACTTTGATATGTGCTCCTTCATTTCCAAAGCATAGCGAAATCCATGCCAGCAATAAACGAAATAACATGATGTCCACTTGAAGAAGCAGCTTTTCAATATTCCATTTTTGCATTGTTATAAAAGCATGAATTGCAATTACATAATTCCGTCGTTTGCAGCAAGTTTGTTTTACTCACAGTATTGCATCTTAGGCGGCTTCTTATAATAGTGCAAAAATAATGTGAGTCATCACCGTTGCCCCATGATCATTACCGCACGCCTAAATCATCAACGAAAGATTATTTCTTCCCAGGAGGAAAGGTCTCGAAAGGGAGGGGTCACCTGGGGAAGGGGAGGTCACAAAGAACGTGATCATGAATGTCAGGGACAATGAGGATTCATGGAATGAGTCCCAACCTTACACGGTCCGAAAATGAGTTGTCCAGAGTCCACTCGCATAGAGCATATTTCACTGAGGTGAATCACTGATTATCTCTGTTCTTTGTCTCCCTTTTACGGAGCGTTTCCAGTCGAGAGACTGCTTCCGAAAGAATATTTTCGAATGGAGCAATATCTGGAGGAGAAATTCGTCACGGTTATGGAGAAGAAGAAAAGAAAATCGGGACGAGAAAAATTTTCAGTAAGGAACGGTACATTGCATTATACTTCTTTGATTCTCCGTTTATTACGTTTATTAAGATATACCAATATTTGTTTAGACATGTTATTATAATGATGAATGGAGGACAAATGAACTTTTGTCATTAATCATTATCATTAATCATTAATTTACCCAGGCTACGCGTCTCAAATGTAAGCCTAAATAGTTAGGCTTGGACTATCAATCAAATGTTTATGAAGTGCTGATAGTTGCTCAACTTGAGTGCTGAACTTTTTTGAGACCACGCTACTAAGCCAATAAGAAAGATAATAATAATATTAAAGAAATTAGTTGTTGAAATTAAAGTTATACCCACCATTGAATAACGTTACCGACGTTTATTAATGCACACACCAACAAATTATTGATTATTTTATTACAAATTTACCGAGAGATTTCAAAATTTAAAATATTGTAAAATTCAATTGAAATTACCGTTTGTGTCTCTTGGTAACTGATCCTTAACCCTTAGGAACGCTTACTATTTTTTATTTATTCCAGTGTTCACCCGCTTTTCTTTGTATTATAATATTATACGCACCTTGTTCTTCTAATAAAACCTACTTAATATAGTAATAATAAACAAGTAATACTACCTTAGCAGATATGCACTTCAGAACGTTGATGAAAATAAAAATAAATTTTTATTTTTCCCTGCAATTTGTAATCTTTCAATATTCTATAGAAATAGAAATCGAGATAACAGGTTGTTGTTAATTTTGCCTTTTGTAAAATGTTTTTAATTCTTTTTTTGTAGCTGCATTCCAAGCCTTTTTATACACCTAGCACAGATCGAGGAAAAGCTGTTCTATATTGTCATGTTTCGAAAAAAAAATATCACACTGCCATCGTGCCCAACTATTTTGTTTATTTCTTTAAGTTTAAAAGATTGTTTACTTTTTAACTACCACAAAATTCTGTCAATTTTTGTTGGAGAAAAAAGCATTTTTAAGGGGTGATTTGATAGAATCGATTTTTAATCGAACTTTTGGGAGAAAAAATGCTGGATTGTACGCGACGGCCTATAATCCTCAACCTCCATTTTATGGTCATTATTTTCAACATATTACGCAGATTATAAGCCGGAGATTGCGGTGTTCCTCATCCATTTATCTAAACTCAATTTTTCCTAGCCAATGTTCTTATTCAAGCATCTTACGAATTGTAAAGAGTGAATGGCGACATGCATAACTAGCGAATGACTTATTCATAACTGACAATCGAAATCCATCCGACCACTCAAACATTATCTCTACTTAAACGTCCATTTGGCCCATCCGCTGAGTGGAATCAGGCCGTTTAATTTCGCGTGCGGCTTCGGCGCCATTATTCCAGAAAACTTATTTGAATTCTGATCGGTGTTCGGATTCACGTGCGGAGAGAATGGATCGCATTAGAGCAAGGCCTTTGATTGGTAAATACGGAAAATGAGAGCTAATTGCTTGCGTCGGAATTGAGACATCCTCGATATTGATCTTCCAATCATACCGAGTACTGCGATTTGTTGTAATGAATAAAATATGTGTGTCAAGTAATGGAGGGTTGTTGACATTTGAGTTAACTGCACTGAAGTTCCTTTGATAAATACGACCGCAGGAGTGAACTGCCTCTAGTAATTTGGATCAAATCCTATTCAATAAAGGATCTGTTTTTCCGAAAGGTTTCAGATTCAAGTGTTAATATACAAATTAACTATGCAATGAATAATTTTTTATTCCGGCGTTGTTAACTATACAATAAATAATTTTTTTTATTCCAGTGTTGTTAACTATTCAATCTTAATATGAGATGTACAAGTGTAGAGAATTCTTATTGAAAGTCCACAAATTGTAATTATCATCATTTTAATTTATACTTTCAAAAATACTTAATAAGTAGTTGAAAAAAAAAAAATATTAAAAAATTAGAAATTCGAATAATTGACTAGCGACTAGAATCAGGAAAAAAAAAATTGATGTGGAATATAGCATTTCTCTTTATATTAATACAAGGCATCGAAGTGCCACTCAATAAGATCTAAATAAAATGCAAAAATATCACAAAAAGAAAATTGCTATAGAATAAAGCTAAGTATATGACTATATATATAAATAATATACAAAAATTGTTGGAGAACTGACAAGGAATAAACTGGAAACGCAACCATTTCGCGCAACCAAAGGAAAGCAGAATTCGCTACACGAAAATAGCTTGTGCTTTATAGAAACACAATCAAATTGCATAAAAAAAAACATCCTAAATCTCGCAATACGGAACCCCTGAGATGCCTCAAATTCAGATCTATCGATAAAGAAACGAAAGAAGTCGATCAAGATCTGAAGTGTGCATAAGTTGCAGCATTGAAACTGAAAATCATTAAACGGCCACACATATCAGAAAGGCGAATACAAATGTACAGAATACCCACATATCAATACAAAATTGACAAGGAATGCACTAGAAACACGACCCTAGTTAAAAACCGACTAGAAAAGCGACCAAACACGCTGCATAACAGAAGCTACAGCCCTATTTTGCTACAAGTAAATTAACATGTACTCGATAGAAATATGTTGTTATTGTTATAGTGTCCATGGATTTAAAATATCATTGTCAAAGTTAGATCAAGTCAAAAGTCTTCACGATAGCGGTCGATGGCAATGGCCCCGTTTCACTATACAGGACTTTTCTTAAGTTGGCCTCGATTGGCACCATACCTAATTGCAAAGCATGGGGAGTGAGTGCCGGGCACTCTAGAATGTGCTTAGGTGTAGGGAAAGCGTTGGGGATAGAAATCTAATCAAACTGTATACAAAACAGTAATAACAAATAAAATCTGTAAGCTGTGAAAGATTTTAATTCCTCACAGCTTACAGATTCAGTTTCCTTATAAGGAAGGCGGATTAGATCAATAATTAGAGACCTTAAATGTGACGAGCGCATTTTTAAAACACTATTTGTACTTTACTTTAAATTTGAAAGGATTTTTTTACAGCATTATTTAAAAATAGCTCTCATTTCGCAGTGAAAAAGGAGAGCTTTGTATAATTTCAGAAAGGTGAATGTGTCGCGGTCTATTTTAAAATTTCGGAAGTGTGTTTATAATTAATTCAGATAAACCGTTTTGTATATTCCTAAATGACTTAACAAATTGTCTTTTTTAGCATCTTTAAATACATTCATCTGTTGAATGTGTCAAATGACTCATTGAATTGAATGTTTATTTGATTTATTCATTTTCAGAAACCTTCAAGTAAAGACTCAATTCATAGCTGCTTAAACGGCAGCCAATTTATTAAAAGTTTCTCTTTGCATTTATTTGTTTGTTGTGACTTTTTTCCGTTTGGGAAAAAAGGGGAAAAATTTCCGAGTTACGAGAGGGAATGATTAAAATTAATGGCTCCATTAGGAGGTTTCAAGTTAAAGCAACCACGATAAGCAATTATGAAGGCCATCTTGATAAATGGCTGCAATTTTTTTTTTTTACCATTTTCGTTGAAATTTGTATTCTTAATTGATTTTTTGCTTGGATTATGTAAAGGTTGTGGCGATATTTTACTTGGGAAATCAACCTTCGGCAATTTATGTCTGCATTTTTTTTTGAAAATTATCTGTGTTATTGGCTTTTACTGTAATTGGCTTTTAATTATCTGTAATTATTGTCATACAATGAATGCAAGTAGTCAAAAAAGACATCTCTATTTTTTGACTTTAAGGTCCTTATTACGTTTATTTTAAATAAATAATTAAGTTATTAGAATATTGGATTAAAGTATTTTTCTCTACATAAAAAATTAGAGGTCCTGTGTTTACACTAATTATGCATTTATTCAATTATTAAGATGCATGTTTATTATTAAAATGCATCGAACTTTTGCCATGAAATTACTTTTTAAAAATAATTTAACTCCTATTTTGAAATTGGTTTACAAGAATTCATTTAATTGTTAATTAAGGAAAAATGTCGCAATTGCCTATCACTTGCTTACTTAAAAGTGCTTTTAAATTTTGGTAAATTCTTACAAATTAGTTTTTAATTTATTTACAATAGATTTAGAATGTAATATATCATTATTTTATAAACTAAATTTGCAAATAAAATATAATAAGTAAATAATTAAATGTATTAATATAAATGTATAATGTTAATATAGTTATATATATATATATATATACATGCATACAAATAATATACATGTATGCACACATACGGGTATTCTCTTACATATGCATACATCTGCGATTTTTTATATATGTTAATGAGATTCTACATAAACATAAACGCGCATACATGCATTACATAAACGCATACATCACGTACCCTTATATACAGAGTATCACTTAGGCATATAAACACACAAACAAACATACTCGTCTATGCGTATTCGCACACAGATATTATATATATATATATATATACTTATAACAGGAATACACAACAAGTACACACCTATTTAAATTTCATACAGGCATACGTTATATATAAAATACACACACACACACATATATATATAGACACGTGCAAATATGCTTACTGAAATGATGAATATATTTTTATAACATCTTATTTGTGCATGAGTCCATATCCATACCAGTACGTGTGCTTTAGATATTCAGACCCACAAACGGATGTCTTCAGTTCTAGAAGAGGAGTGTACCACTCTGTTTCTGGATGGAGTAACAAGTGCTAGTCTGCTCGAGTGATGGTAGGTTGTAAAAGATGGAAGAACTTCGTGATTCATTTCTTTGGAGGGCTACAAAAGTGTGCAAAATTGGCTGTTTTCTTTAAGGAGTTTTTGACGAACACAGTACAGGGAGAGTCAATTAGCACCTATGAAATCATGGAGATGGTGTTCTTTAAAAAGCAAGTTTATTTCTAATGAGTACTACCTCGAATAGACTGTTGTCCACATTTTAGCCCTTATTTGATGACTGGTTCTATTTTTTTACAAAAGATTCAATCAAAATATATTGACAATGTGGGTACCGCCCTCAGTGGAAAGCAAATACCGCAATCGTGTTATCGATTCAAAAGGGTCGAATTTAAGTTCGAATTGTTGCCGCAACCACTGTATTCAGCAGATTTGCTCCACTCCCCCTCCTCCTCAGTAACCTTCCCTCTTCATAAAAATTGAAAGGTGGTTCATTGGGAGAAGACAATAAGCTAAATGCCTGTTTTGTTTTCCGAAATTCCTGTTCCTTGGATGGCCTGAAGGAGATGCGGAAATGCTGGCAAAAAAGCCCTGCCTAGATGAAAGACGAACGGTGTTGAAAAGAAACAAGTAATATAAAAAAATGTAAGTCAATTCCTACTTTTTTTCATTCTATTGCAGAAAAGTCCTTACAAATAAAATTTAAATTTTCCTCTTACATCTGGGGCCATCTATTATTAGACACATGCAACTTGAATCTAAAAAACTAAAATTAATGAATTACATTTAATTGCTGAATTAATATTTGAAAAACTGCATTAACATAAGTAGTGTCATCCACTACAAGTTTCAAAAATGCATTTGAACTTGAGTGTATGAGTAAAAAGTATTTTATGAACGATTGAAAATTTGAACAAGATATATATATAGGGAGAGTGTGAGCTAATAGACGGAATTGAATAAAAAGGGACCCACACCAACATTGTGCTTTTCTATTGTTTTGTAAGTACTCATAGACATGCCCACATTTGTTATTTATAAACACCTTATTTAATTTTTGAAGTCATTCATTAATTGGAAAAAATTCATATTTGTTTTACAATGACAATTGAAAATTATTATTTTCAAAAGTTTTTGTAATGTTTATAATATAGTGTTCTGGTTTAATAAATTGATACACGAAATTGAGCAAGTTACAAAGTAAGAAAAGACTGAGTTTCTATTAATACCGTCATAAATTTGATCTCTAGACGTTCAGTTCCTTACAAGAGAAAATAAATGTTAGGAGAAACCATCTAATCCATATATATATAATAATAAATCTTTTATGAAAGTAATCCTTTCAACTAATGATGCTATACGAGAATTTCCGGATAGATCTCTTGCAATCAGAAAAAGCTTCCCAGATAATTATTTCGGGTTTCAACTTTTTATTTTTTTTATGTACTGTTATAATTTAAGACTTAACTGAATTACTATCGGATAACAAATGTTACCGCAAAAATAATTTTAGTTTTATGATTAAGTTGATTTCAGTAAAGAATATCAGATTTTAAGCAAAAATCCATTTAATGGGATTTTTTCAAAAGTAGTAGCTATTTTTAACTATTTGGGTTTGTTTTTAATGCATTGTAAGAAATGGAAACATAATTTTTTTTCGCGTTCTTTTTTTTTTTTAATACATTTGTCAAAAAACTGTCAATTTCAAAATTGAAAAATAAATACACGAGTGAAAAATGTTTATTAACAGTTGCGGTTGGAATAGAGTCACCAAGAAAGATACTCGGAGCATGCAGTCGGATGTTTAAAAATACATAAAATGCTCTAATAAAACTGCTCACAAATATAAGTTGAAATGCATTTATTTCTTACCTGAGCCTATATGTGTTTGTTACAAATTTACACTTAATAAAACTTTTAATATTAAATAAAACTTTACAAATATTAAATCAAAAAATATTATGTAAGATAAAATAAAAACTTTTATTATTGAAAATTGACATTAGATAGAACGTACTATTGAATAAATTTAAAAACACAAGTACTTGAACCATACAAATGATGACAACTTTTTCTTCAAATGTCTACCCAGATGATGAAAGAGAGAACACTGTCTTCCGGGAGGATTTTTAAGGCGCCCCCCCATTTACTTGTGGTATGAGAGAAAAACTTGCTCAATCCTGTGAGAGAAATGCATACACCTATTGTCATTGTCCTCAGTGAGTCTACTCATTTCTTAAAGCAGTGACTTCAATGGAGGGCACTAAATGCTTGAACTTGAGGTCACGTGTCTTCCTACCTGCGAACACTCTCTTTGGTCCAAGAAGTGAATGGTTCAGTAGAGAGAAAATGGATAGTAAGGTAGCAACAGCAATAAAATCTGTTTTAATAATTTTTTGTACTTGATAAAATTTATCGAAAACTTATTATCCCTTGAATTTTGAAGTAGACAGTAATGAAATTATATAAAATAATTAACAAAATAAGGAAAATGATTCATATGTATGATTTTCTTCACCTGCTAAAAAATTATACTCTGTAAACTTTGTACTACATACTCTATAAACTATACTTTATGTAAAGCTATGTGCTCTTCAAAAGTTACCTAGAAAAGCAATCACTTGTCCCATGATAAGCTATTTATCCCATTTTTTGCTTTTATTCGCTGATATTTTAATGGATTTTACAATGAAGAGACAATAAGATGCGAGAGGAGGACATAATAGAACAAAAGGACCTCTTTTGAAACAAATTAGTTCACTTTTAAGACATAAGAGTCTAGCATGTTCATAGTACTGTATCTAGAATAAAAGCAAATATAGGGTTAGAACGAAAAACTCGTTGAAATGGGTTCAAACGAATAGCAATTCAAGAAGCTGTCATTTCATCACTTTTTATGACACGGTAACTGGAATCGTTAACTCCATCGCTGATATTAAACCCTCCGAGAATATTGGTAAAATCTCTGTTTGATAATTTCGCTCACGAGTTCGATAAGTTCTCGAAGTGCTGCAAATAGTCCATCAGGAATGACATAAGTCGCCGCCGGCAAAGTTTCTTCCCTGGAAGTTTTTCTGTTTCGAAATATAATGAAATGTGTTACAAGCACACACGTGGATTTGCGTTCGTGTTTGCATTCTCAGATCGATTACATTCTAGAGAGAAATTTATGTCACTCAAAATATATTGATGTGAGTTGTCATACTTAAAATTGTTTACACGATTTGTGGAAAATTGGATTTTTGATATATTTTGTGACTTGTGCATGTAGTAACTAATGAGTAATTCTCTAGTGATTCAAAAACCATAGCATAACCATAGTGATTCTCATCTGAATACTACAAAATTTAGTTGAGCAGATTTTTTTTTTTTAACTTTTATCCAACAACTCAAAATCCCTATGTAGCCCCCTGCCAGTTAAAAATGTGGGGAGCGAAATAATAATGGTAATAATAGCCTTTCAATTGCAGAATTACAGGAGTACAAAGAATTACTCCCTCTGTCTCATAATTATGGTAGCAAGTAAATATTTAAACGGGAATTATTGGCGAATGCAACTGCAAGTTATAATGAAGGCAAAATTATGAGACCTTCCATCAGAATCAAAGTTTCTGTCATTTATTCTGATATATCTTTCAAGCTTTAGGTTAAAGTTAATCTTTAGGTTAAACTGTTGCGAATTATAACTATTTATCTCACTTCATCTGCTGATCGAATGAAATTGTTTTACTTTAGTTCATTATCAACCCATTGTAAAAGCTCTATTATATATCACTACTGTATGATACAAACCGATTTTCTAGATGTTTTCATATCAAAAGAAAAGTATTTTTCAAACTGGAAAGTCATCGAAGGCAGCGTGCTTTTTAATCCTAGGTAAGGCTGCATTTGCTACATGTGTGGTGCATCAGATCAAAGGCTGGTATGAGTGAATGTACTCCATCCCACCACCCTGCGTTTATTCGATGTCCTAATCCTCTCCCTAACCACTCGTTTTCACGGACAATGTGTAATACTACCTTGCAAAGCTCCGACATTGCTTCCATCGCAGATGAGCACGCTCCAGCCTTTCAGCGGCGACTTATCAAACGCATAAAAAGCGCTCTCATAAAGCGCGGCGAGGAACAACCGGCCTCTCCAATAACGCGCTGATGCGTTTTATGGCGCCTTTTATAACTCGATATTGTTTACCCGCTCCCAGATAAGCGCGGCGACAGAGATTTTCCATTTAGGTGATCATCCGAAAGATACTTAGCTGAGATAAACACGGAAAATGAGATGCTTTCCGCACCACGCGGAGATGAACGCCCAGGTAGTAAACACACATAACTCGATCGACCAATATCAGAGTTGGAAAAGCATTTGAATGAAGCTCCAAAGTAGAAATTGAAAAAATTTATGTTCATTTTAGTGTAGTTATCACAATCTTCATTTTCCAGTCTTTAATCCATTGGTATTATACAATAAATACCGTGCGTACTCAATAGCGTTCATTCTCCAGAAATTCTGTTTTTTTATAGATTGTCGAATGGTAACAAACATGTAATTGTATAAAGATATAAGTGTAAAGATAACGTGTAAGCATGATAACAAGATATAATAATAACAAGTAAGTATGTAACAAAGTTACATGTAAGCAAGAAAATACGGATATTATTCTAACTGTGGAACTGTAAACATCGGTTTAAAAGTGGAAATGAATGAGTGGATTGCTTGTTATTGGTACTAGTCCGATACCATACTGTGTAAAGCAATACTTTTTTAAAAATATTATTTAATTTCCAGAAAGATATCATAAAAATAGAGCGTAACAAAATTTAAATATTCGAACATAATCACGACAAATAAGAATTACATTAAAAAATCCCTTCAAAATTACCTTTCTCACCTGTTAAACCGCTTTTCTGTCATTCGCCTTGTTCATCTTCCAAGCGATAGCTGATCGAACTCTTAATGCACTATCAGGTAAACAATGAGCGAATTCGAATTTAACGTCTTTCCAGTTTTCATTACGTCACCTTAGCATGACTGCATCGAATTTTCTACCCATTCTAACCAATAGTGAGATGTATTGTTGAAAACAATTTCTATCTCTAAGAATATGAATCTCTAAAAGTATTTAAGCAACGTGGTTATTTGCTTAAAAATCGTTGCCTAAGTTTCAGTGTGCCTCTGTTATGCTCAATCAGCCCTTTTTAAACATATAATTATTTGAAAGCATGTTTATTTATACTTTTTGTGATGTGCTGAAACTTAACAGAAATAATATTTGTGTTTTATTTTTAATTTCTGTTCGTAGCGAATCTTTATAGTTCAGATCCCTTTATACCTCAGACATCGAAAATATTTCCTTTCATATTAAAAGTTTTTTTTTTATTCTTATCAGTTTAAGTAAATAACTATCAACTCATAACAACGGCGTGTTTATGCGTCGGAGCGTGAAATGATTGGTTTCAATAATGTAAATGCACTTTATAGTTTTGTTTCGACAAGCGGTGTTGTTTTTCTTGCGGAATTAAATGGAATATACAGCTCCTCATGACATTCGATAACGGACATTTTTGAAAGCATATTAAGCACAGTTCTTGATATCTTAAGATCTGTTTAAACTGCATATTGTGTTTTTTGTCCTTTGAAAATGACACTGTATTATAAATTTGAAGTAAAAAAAATACATCTGCAATGAAAATAGGTTTTAATTTCTAAATGTTGTCATTGCCTTAGAAACTAATAAAAAAAAAATTTTGCGTTTTTTCAATTCCTACTATTAGTTGACACTCTTCCTATATATATCGTGTTCAAATTTTTAATCGTTAATAAAATATATTTTTATTCATCCACTCAAGTTCAAATACACTTTTTGAAACTTGTAGTGGATGACACTTGATGTTAATTCAGTTTTTTCAAATATTAATTAAATTTAATTAATTAATTTTAGTTTTTTTTTTTTAGATTTAAGTTGCATGTATCTACCCATAGATGGCACTAGATAAACTTAAAAAAATGAATGAAAGTTATTTATAAAGGACTTTCTGCAATAGAGTGAAAAAAAGTAGGAATTGACTTTAATTTTTTTATATTACTTGTTTTTAATTAAACTAAAATAGATTCATGTATAGTAGTTGAAGTGAAAATAAAAATCGAATCATATAAATGCAAAGCATCTGTCCATACTCCTTAAAATTTTAATGAATGAACATGAAAAAACAATATGATAGCATTTAATATACGCATCAGTTCAAATGCAAGCTGATAATCGCATAATTAAATAACGCATAATTGTTCTGCAAAATCATTCTGGTGAAAGCAGAGACAAGTGAAAATTCAAAGCGAAAATAAGCTATTTGCTAAGATTGTTGTTGGGTGTTTTTGTTCTTATATTAAATTATAAATTCTGTGGGTAATCTGTATATCAGTCCGGAAGATTACATTTTTCTCTCTCAAACCTAGCTCAAAAACTGCTATGTGAAAATATTTCAATATTCCTATTTTTATATATATATATATTCCAAATATTTCAATTTGTTTCAAAATGTGGGAATAAAATTGTGTTACTTTTAAAATCTGATGTTCTTTTGAGCAACTTTTTGTATAATCATTACTTCATTCGAAAATCACATTTTAGTGCAGATGAATCATTGATGTTCTCAGGTGTTGCTTACTTGAAAAACATTCTACTTCATTCTACTCATTCTATTCGATCGCTGCGATTTCGAAGTCGATTTTGCTTTATTTAATATCAGAGAATAAATCATTGAAATTGTTTGTCTTGTTTCAATGTTTCGAAATTGCTCGTGAAAACGTACTGTTTCCAAATACTTTTGTGACTCATATTCTATCGATTCTCTTTTATTAATAACGTTGTACCCGAAGCATCGTGACTCTGTCGTCCCATCCCCCTTCCTTATCACGAATGCGGGTTGTCAGTGAGCCCATTATTGGGTCCGTTCTCGATTCTTTACGCTCCAACAAACTCTTTTCCACTCCAGAGTGTAGAAACAAGTTAGAAGTAGATTATTGCTCGCCTTTCCACCGTGGATTCATTTCCCTCAGAGAAATGATTATTTCAGTTGTACTCCAATACACCTTGACTTCGAAGGGGAACTAATCTTTTTTTATACATTAACTGTATTTATGATATATTTTGTAAATCTTGTAGAAAACCATGGAAAACTCTCATCCAAAAGATTTTTAAAGTAATCTTTTTTTTTAATCCTATCTCCGGCAAAGCTAACATTTTCTTTATTGCAAATTAAATTGCCTTTTGCACTCGAGGGCTCCAGAGCGGAGCCATTTAAAATTTGTCTTCAAACTCGAGGGCTCCGCTACGGAGACAATGCAAATAATAAGGCGATAATTGGCGATATAAATAAGGCGTTTCTTTTAATGCGTATATCAAACTTACATGTGAATATGATCTTTTCACTAAAATCGCTTCGAGTTGCTGGTAAGACGAATGAAAAAAATTCGAGTGCAAAGGGTTAATTAGATTGCTAGCGTATTAGTTCGGTATTAAACAATCGTATGATGGTATTATCTTTTAGAGCGAGAAATAAAAAGAAAATAAGTTGGAAAATCATCAAGTTTACAAAATCAATCCGTTGTAACAAAGACCTTCGAGTGCCTTAAAAATACTATTTCTGAGAACGGAATAAATATTTGTAAACTGGAAATGTTCGACAGTGATCTAAGTAATAAACCGATTACCTGTATTTAACGCTGAATGCCAGAATAAACTGCAGCGTAGAATGCTACTTCAATTTGCGACTGTCGAACATCGATGGACCTTGTGTTCCACGTATGGGGGCCTTAAAAGCCCACCTACAGGCAATGAGAGGGAGACTCGTAGGAGAAAAATCGGAAAATTCCCAACACGCCGTCAGATTGTCGATAAGAGAAGCTTCACGCACGCTGTTGCCCTCGTGTTTCCACGTTTCTGAGACCTCCTGCAAGAAAATTTAAAATGGGATTTGATTTTACTCCAGCAGCCCTTAATGCATACTGCCATTACACTAAACTCTAGTCTTGCCTTAATTTCAAGACTTGCTTGGGGCATATTTGAACAGTCAAAGCGAAACTGAGCTTGGTGCGCATTGTCCAACAATTCTTAGTCCTTCACAAAGCATTACTGGCATGATCTGCCCTTTCTGACCGTCTATCATCCATCGAACAAGTCTACTTGATGATTGACAAACGGCTGACTTAGCATGCACCAAGCCACCATGCCCTACTACGTCAGATCAAATTTGGCAACTTGTAAAAGCAACAGGGACTGGCATATCCCAAGAACATAACCAAAGCTTCTATTATTCAATGCTGAGGTTCACATTGTTACACATATCACTAGTCATAGTGGTTACACAAAGCATTAAATTTTTCACTTTCTTGAACTCAAAGGGGGTGTATTTTCAATTATTTCACTTTTTGTACGTGCTATTTGACTTTGATACCTCTTTTCTTATTTTCTGTTGCGTTATATATATATATATATATATATATATACTGCTGCTGCTTTATATATTTGAAGAACAAAACATATCAATGTAAAATTCAAAGCATTCGAAACAAATCGTTGGCATTGCGATTCCATCAATTCATCCTTTTGATATTTGCATCTGTATACATATCCTTTTAAAGGATTATCAGATAAGTGCATTATGGATCGCATAGTAAATATTATGGATCGAATAACGAATTATGTTAGTTTTCATTTTGTTCCATGTTATTTAAGCATATTTATCAAAGGAGCTTATTAGGATTTAAAATAAACTATTACTGTTAAAATAAAAAATTTAAAAATAAATTATTACTATTTGTTATTTTTTAACTTGTCGTTCAAATGGAATGAAAGAAAAAAAAATTTAATACCCAAATATTAAAAAAAAACATCATCAAAGTATAAACTAAAATATGCCAAGAATATTATCTCTTTTAAATTCCCCGTCAGCACAATTATAAAGCAAGTACATAGTTAAAAAAAGAGACGGTGTACAGTTTAATGTGTCATGTTATCTGCTCAATAAAGATTAAGTCTGGAATTGATTTCATTTTAGACCTGTGAACGGATTAATCGCTTCTTAGTAGTAAAAAAATGAATTTCTAGCTATAAAAACCATTTAAAATTTATTCAATTTTATTAAGTGAGGTTCTATTGTATTTTATTATTGAAAAGTAAAAAACAAATTGCGTTTCAGCAAATATATATGAGGAAATAACTTCCCTGTGAATTTTACTTAAAAATAATAAATCCTGTCCTTAATTTTTTTACTCCTTTTATTTGATTAATCTTGTACTCTCGTACGTAGAATGAACTAACCAAGAACAGCTCAGCCCCTGCATGCAGGGCCGGATTTTCCTATAGGCTAACTAGGCTTCAGCCTAGGGCCTCAAGATCAAGAGGGGCCTACATTCAAATTGTTAGCAAAATTAGAATTACACTATTCTAAAAACACTCAACACTGAATCGAAAATAACGAGAAATTCTACATATATGAATAATAAACAAACATAATAAGTAATTTACAAACTTAAAAATGGGAGGTGAAAGGGCCTCATAAGTGGAATAGCCTAGGGTATCTTTCCATCTAAATCCGACCCTGCCTGCATGTGATAACATACAGATTTAAAAGAAAAAAAATGCACCCAAACCAAGGTCGGCGTGACCTTTATGATAATCCCGTCGTATTCTTCCTTTTTTACTACTCTCCCAGTTCCTAAGCCTTTCAGATCAATTTTGTCGAGTAAAATAGGCGTAGAAAAGAAAAGTGATCCAATGCCATTAGAAGAGTGATTCGCAAACTGGCCATTACAGATGATACAGCAATTAAAGAATGCTGACAGCGACACTCTGTCGGCCCTTCCATCGGCACTGAGTAGATTGGCTTTTTGTGTACTTTTGGGTATCGATTTCCTTTTTTGTTATTATTAGTTTCCAATGAAGAAACGTATTCTGACAGTCACATTCATGCCAGAAAATGTGGAAGTTCAAATTCACTTCTGGCGTATGTTGCAATTGCTAGAGAAACGAGAGGACTCAATGTTGATTGGGATGCATCAACAGTTTGATAGCTAGGCAAGAATTTTCAGTTTTTCCCACACCATACTAAAATGGACGTAATTGTGTGAGGCCGAGGCTAATCGGAAAATGGATGAGAAAAATTTATTTAATTTTTCATCTAAGGAATCTAAAGTGGGTTCTGTTATTTTTGTTTAGAATTAACTTCTTAACTTCTCAATTCTGTTTAGAATTAGCTTCTCAATTTTGCTTAGAATTTACTTCTGCACTTTCTTCTCGATCATTTTTTTTTATACCACGAAGATTCGGAATGAAGACTGTTCTTTTTTGTAACCTTCCTCCACTGTACCCTAGAATATTTTTCAAAATTGTTTTGATATTGGAAGTTTTGATTTCTGATAGGCAAACTGTGCAAAACTTTTTGGTTTGATTTTTCTTTAGTTATAGGCCCTGTTCTTTTTTGAGCTAATATGATTTTATATAACTTTAAGTACTAAAAAGTAATATAATCATCATTTTGTAACTTTTAAGTTCATAAATCAGAATTGATATTCTGATTTCATGTGTCTCACAATCTCTGCGAATAATATATGTCTGTAGAATTACTTAATGTCTGTAGAATTACTATGTCTGTAGAATTACTATTTCCTATAGTGCGAAGCAACTAGGACCTGGAAAGACCTTGGAGGGAGGGAGAGGAATGTAATCTGTTTCCGTATTTTGAGGGCTCATTTCAAAGTCTAAAAACTAATGCAAATTGGTGTGCCTACATTAATAATGGCTACATTAAATGTACACAGCAAAAAACATGTCCGAAGAACAGCAAAAAGGCAATTAATAAAAGCAGGAAACCAATAAAGGTCTCCAATTATGGATGCAGTTTAGCAGTGTCCTCAGTGGCATTTGTTGTCTTCGAAACGGCACTCGTTGTCCTCAGTGCTACAGCCTGGACAACGAGTGCCGTTTAGTGAGAAGGACTTTAAAGTATCCAGCATTTGAGAACATTGGATGTGATAAAAAAATAGCTTTCTACACTTTGTGCAAAAATCATTTTTTAAAGCTGTAAAAAAAAGGCATTCGTCAAGGAATTGAACTATGTGATTTTCGAACCACAAACCCTCGTTAAGTATGAATTAATTCCAAAGTTTAATTTCACAGTTACTAAGCTAGAGCCACACGTTAACAGTTTAAAGAATTCTTTCACAACAGTTTTACGATCGACAGGAATAAAAATAAAAATAAAGCTTTTCCAATAAGTCTGGAAAAATCTTATAAATAAAACTATACACAGGAATGAAATTCCCACACTAGAAAACGAATAAAGGGCAAATAAAATCGAAGTTTTTTTACCGTCAACTTTCTTTTTCGTTTCGCTTCAAAATAAAACGTATCTGAGTTCAATATGTAGCTGTGAATTTCTTTTTATCGTCGCCGTTTTATTTTTCGATTTCTGTCCCTACGAGTGTTCTATTGAAGTGCGAAGTCCACATCTAGTGACGCCACTTGGGGGAATATATTTCCAGTGAAGAATTCCACCCCAATATGACTCGCCATTTATCCCGCTGAACAGGTATATTAGTACTGGACGAATCAGAAGAGAAAAATGCATCAGAGATATCTTGTGCATGTTTTCCGCCTAATGGCTATCTCAAGAACTTCTGTTGGGAAGTAATTTTGTGAAAGTTTGTCACCTTATATAGCTACAAAGTGAAATCGAGTCCTATCAAGTTTGTTATAAACATAGTTTTCCAAAAAGAATTTGGATTTAGAATGTACTTCTAACAAGTAATATAAAAAAAAAAAAAAAAATTTAAAGTCAATTCCTACTTTTTTTCCACTATATCGCAGAAAGTCCTTTATAAATAATTTTTATCCTTTTTTAAAATTTATCTGGCGCCATCTATGGGTAGATACACGCAACTTAAATCTAAAAACAACTAAAATTAATTAATTAAATTTAATTATTGAATTAATATTTCAAAAAACTGTATCAACATCTAGTGTCATCCACTACAAGTTCAAACAAAATGTATTTGAACTTGAGTGGTTGAATAAAAAGTATTTTATGAACGATTGAAAATTTTAACAAGATATATATAGGGAGAGTGTGAGCTAATAGAAGGAATTGAAAAAAAGAAACAGAAATCGAACTATCTCCAGAAATATTGAAAATAAAATCGAATAATAGGAAATCAGAATATTAAATCGAATATTCGAAATTCGCTGTTGATTTAATTAGAAATGGTGGAGAATATTTTTAATTAAGTGAACAGTGAATTCCGAATATTTATGACAGTTTTTTGGAATAGAATTCGACATAAATGAAAAGAAACTCAGACTATTTTTTCCTCCTCAATTAATGCACTAATATTTTAAAACAGAAATTAAAATGTAAGGATTAAAATGCTTACCTTAATTTTTCCTTTAAAAAACTACTGTAGTTATATTATTTGGAAGAAAACTTGTTGTGTTCTGCTTATACCAGACAGAACCAGGAAAGCCTTTTCTGAGTTTTAAAAATATGTAGATGAAATTTAACGTACAGGTGAATTTTCAAATTATATATATGATTCCGATAAGAATACTTTTCTTGAAAGGAAATCATTTATTTTTTGACAATTCAAAACTTGTAAAACTATTTTTCTATTTTTAATTGTTTGATAATTTCGCTTAATTAATTGATATTTAATTCATGAATTTTTTTGTAAAAAAAGATGGAGACGTTTTCAAGTATTTTTTTTTATTTCAAGTTTATTGTTGTTTACAATTTATGCTTGTTTATTTTTTTTTTTCATCCGAAATAAATAAGCCATTGTGTTAAAAATATTTTTTCATTTTACTCCTCAAAAATAAAAATAAAAATGGGAAAAACAAAATGCTGGGATACTTTTGGAACCTATTATGTCATAAGATGTTATGTAATGAGTTCCTTCATGCAAAAACAATTCATCATAAGATATAGCTATGAATTTAATCATATCATATCAGGGTTTTTTTTTTTTTTTTTTTTTTTTTTTTTTTTGTCTAAAGAAAATCCATTGATTTATTACCATCCGTTCTGATAAAGCTAAAGAACAAGCAAATTGGGAGTAACTTGCAATTTTAGTGAATTTAGATATTTTACTTATTTCCGATTGCCGTGACTTTCAATAGGAATTTTTTCGTGTTCATAACACATCGATTTTATAATCTTATTAATTCACAGAAAGAAAATAATTTTCGTTATGATTTTAAAAAATCAAATTTTTGATGTCAAAAGTTTATATTTTTCTATAATTTTCTTTAATGAAAAACACAAATAACAAATCTGACGAAAGATCTTCACGTTTATTAAGTTCCTTGATATTCTATGAACATACGAAACTAATTAATCCATTGTTCATAAATACCGAATCTTTCCTTTTCCGAGACGTGATTGTTAATAATTTGCACGAAAATTTCTCCCCAATATCCCCGAGTTAACGCTGCTGTAATCAATAAAAGGCCTTTTCTTACGTGCAAGTTCATCAGAAGTGAATTAAATTTAGGAAGAATGCAAACACAAGCTTTTCAATGTATGCTAATTACTGAATGCGTTAAGTATTCTCCAAATAAAGTAATGGGATTTTAAGTATTTTTACTCTGCACTCTAGGTGGTATAACACAAAGATTTCGACTAAAATAAGCTTGAGAGGAATTTTGGTGGATTTAATCGTACGTGTAAATGTATTTTAAAAACAAAAGTTAATTTTCATAAATAAACTTTTTTCCCCTTTATTTTAGTGAAGTGGTGAAATGATTGTAGAAACGGAATCCTGGCGTTTTGAAGTGCAACTCTTGGTAATTAAAACACAACAGTTGGCTTATAAATGACGAACAACTAAGTAAAATTAATTTGATTTGTTTCGTAACGCAAATGTTTTTACAGAAATTAGTTCACTGCTTATTTTTGTCATGATTAGAATGTCCCACAAGGATCGAATAACTAACACTTCTACGCAACAACGTTATTGTTGCTTTGATATTGATCCATTGATGAGTACAACAAAAGTACTGTTCATAGTGTTCTGAAACAATATTTGTTGCTATATCTGCCTTTAAAAAACTTTTCAATATCTGCCTTTAAAAAACTTTTCAATATCTGCCTTTAATAAACTTTTCAATATCTGCCTTTAAAAAACTTTTCAATATCTGCCTTTAATAAACTTTGCTAAATCTGCATTTTTCGATTCCATGCACATAAAAACCTATCGCCGAATTTCGTAGTGATACGCATTTTCACCATAATATTAATTTATTATAAGTTTCTTCCAATCGCTAATCTAACACCATTGGCGCTATTCTTCAGAATTAGAACATAGAGTGGATAGGGTAGCATGTCTTACAAGGAAAAAAAAACAGCTTTTCATAATTCCATTCTTTAATTGTCTGTTAGTTTCTTTTACTAGAACTTTTTTTAAGATTTGGAAAATCGCATACTTGAATATGTAACAAACCTTAATGTTCTTTCATTTGTTTTAAATTAATTTAGTTAGTATATAGCTTATTAGTTAGTATATTTTGGGAAACATGAGAAACAATGGTGTTATACAGGCCCACTAGGGTGAAGACGAACCAACTTTTTTTTTCCGTTGCAGAAGCCAGTCGTTTATGCTTCTTTCTTCTCTTATAAACAGGAAGTTAAAAGATTTTGAAGCAGTGTTATTAATTATGCGTGGCTGATTTATTACGTTTTGTAAGGACAAGTATACTTTATATGTTGTTCATTAATCTGGAATGGAAAATTCTGTTCAAAATAGAAACTTCGAAATAGAGATTGTAATATAACAACTAACATAAAAAAACATTTTTAAAGTCAATTCCTACTTTTTTTCACTCTATTGCAGAAAGTCCTTTATAAATAATTTTCATTCATTTTTTAAGTTTATCTGGCGCCATCTTTTGGTAGATATATGCAACTTAAATCTAAAAAAAAAAAACCTAAAATTAATGAATTAAATTTAATTACTGAGTTAATATTTGAAAAAAACTGTATTAATATCAAGTGTCATCCACTGCAAGTTAAAAAAAAATGTATTTGAACTTGAGTGGATGAATAAAAAGTATTTTATGAACGATTGAAAATTTGAACAAGATATATACAGGGAGAGTGTGTGTTAATAGAAGGAATTGAAAAAGAAGAAATTCAATCGATCGATGAATCGATAGAATGATTTATGATTGTTCAATATCGAATTGATATTGAACAACCGTAAAGCATTTCCCCGAAAAAATTTATAAGAACCCTGTCTGTTTTCCATATCAGTCATCTTTATGAATATCAGAATCCTTGGCACGCGGGTAGAATCGAATCGGCTAGGCCTGTCCTCGAATACTTAAATGCGAGAAAATGAAATCATTTCAATCCAATATTCGGAAGATACAGAAACTGAAAATCATTTTCGAATATTTACTTTCCAGGTCCCCCCAACATTCACAAGTTGTTTGCAGATGCAAATATACAACAAATTATTTTCGAATATTTATTTTAGAAGGGCTAGTTCCCTTTCTGCGTATCGCTGGAGGGAAATTAAACTAAAAAACTCTCCAGAATAAAACGAATTTATATTAAATCGCGAATGCGCCTTATTTTCTCTGAGGAGGAAAAAGCTTTCGCCGAAACACGGCCAAGACTCGAGCCTAATTCAATCAGCGAAAATCTCCTTCGAAAACTCTTTTTTTCTCACACATTAAGATTACTTTTTATGTTTCCTTCATCATTTTCCAGTTTCGCCTTTTCATATTCGTAATGAAAGGAAATGTGAAATATGCTTCGTGAAGAAAATAAGATTTCTTTTTATTCATATCTTTATAAGAAATGAGAGAGAATTTATTTCGCTCCTCACTATTTGAGTTTGACAGTTTTCGCACTTCTGGTAACGCTTGAAGATCTCCCTTGCTTTTGCAATAAGCATTTAATTCGCTATTCTTTTTTTTTTTTTTTAATGTTCAAAAAGAGGAGTCTATTGTATTTTCATGAAAGCTTAGTTTTGGAATTATTTTTAAATAAATTTATTTATTTAACTTCCCTGAATAAAACATGACAGGAGTATATTTTTTTTCTTCAAAAAAATGTTTAATTCAATGAAAACTGCTTAGTTACAAAAGTGTTGTAGTATGCTTAGTTATTATTATGAAAATGTTATTCTTCTTCTCTGATCATCTGCTACATTATTCCAAGGCTTCATCACTTTCTAATACTTTGAAATGTATGCTTTGTGCTACTTTACATTGCCCAATAAAAACTAAATGGCACAGAAGAATTATAACGCTATGCCCTTGGTTTATTATATTTGAAATTGGTTTTTAATCATTTTGTGGTCATGTCTCGAATTCAAAGGAAAGACGTCTTGGCTTATGGATTTAATTGTGCCCATCACAGACAGGACTGTCCGCGATATTCCCATCAAAACTCAGATTATCAAGATGGAAGATCACAATAAAATCTATAATTTTTAATTTTTAATTTAATTCTAACAGATATTCTTCTTTTGCAGCATCGACTAATTATTTTATACTTAATAGAACCATTATTATTAGGATTGTATGGTGTATGGATACTTGTATTTTTGAAAGTCTCTTTACAATATGTATTAACATCATCAGTATTCACATCAAGTGTCATCCACTACAAGTTAAAAAAATGTATTTGAACTTGAGTGAATGAATGAAAAGTATTTCATGAACGATTGAAAATTTGAACAAGATATATATACGGAGCGTGTGAGCTAATAGAAGGAATTGAAAAAAAGAAAACCATTAAAAAGTTAAATTCACTTTAAGCAATAGCTGCTAATTCCTTGGGTTATCGGTTCTGGCGCCTCATTAAAATTTCAAATTCCACTATACGAAACCTACTCGTATGTGGAGCTCCTATCACCTTTATCTCCGCTAGTCATAATGATCTGAATTTTTAAATACTGCATACCATTTAACTTAGCATTTCGAAATAGATCTACAAAATGGATTGCGCTCCTTGTTTTACAATAAAAGCCGATCATCTTCCTGTGTTTCAGAGACAGCTTGTGCTAGCAGAGCATTTTTTCAAACAAATTTCTATCTTAGGTTTGGAAATTAATCCTCAAGGTAGCACCCATTTCCCCCATTTCTCTTCAAATTTTATCTGCACATCATCTAGACAACTTCAACTTTCCAATTGAATCCTCAATTTTCCTCAAGTTAATCAGAACTCTAAAGTCATATTTTATTTTGATGATTTAGACATCAAATCTTGCTTACACCAAAGTTACATCAAACATCTTTTTGAACAATAAATTGATGAATACTGAACAAACAAGATTATTTTAGCTTTAGACGCATCTAAGAAAGTTTAAGCTTCTTAAACTCTCAATATCTGTCATGAGCGCGTCTTCCTCAGGTCAGACCCCAATTATAATAACATTTTTATAAATGAGGACCTTGCACTGATTTTAAACACATTATATGTTCTCTCAACTCACAATTATCATTGTTATAGACACTCTTTTTTCCTCAAGATCTACAAAATTATAACATTCATTTCAATCGTATCATTTAACTTCTTGGAAATTATACATCATTTTAACAATTGAGTTCATCTTCCCTCCGCACCATGTTAGCATCACAGAAAGTGGAATAGCTGACTCCCTAGCAAAATCAGCTGCAGTCGCCATTGCTTTTCATTGGATATCTCGAGGAACTTATATTCCAACAAGAAACAGAAGAATTACGAAAAGCAAATCAGTAAATACACGGAAAATAAGCTCAGAAATTTATTCATTTAAATTGTCTCGTCATCTGCTTTTTCTACAAATCGAAAGGAAAACGTCTTTACTTTCTAGATTTCAGAGAAAAACATACCCATCAAATTCTAAATTTCATAAGTTTGGTCTAGCTCCATTGCTTTCATAACTCCATTCCTTGCAATACACTAGAAACAGTGGAAAACATATTTTGTTCCAATGCACAAAAGACCGAAGAAACAAACTGCAAGGCTCTTTCGAAAACAAAATTCTATGTTTTTCGATGTGATTCTATATATCTGATCATTTTAATGAGTATGCACGTTGCCAGACTAACAATACTTCATTTTTACGAAAATATCGTAACTTCATTGCCAATGGGGAACTTCCATTTTATTTTATGTTGTCTCTCATTTGTAAAAGCCTTTTAATGAAATGTTCTTATCTTTTCAATTTTATAATGCTGTGATCTAGTCTATCAATAGCTTCATTGATTCGTATAATTTTTTTTTATTATTATTATTTTCCTTCTTTTCTTTGATTTCCAGAAATACCAAGCAGCATTTTATTTCATCCAAAATCATGTTTAAAGTTAAACAAGAGATCTGCCACATAGGACAGACTATCATGGGTTTACAAATTTTGGGCTTTTTATTACATTTTTTTTATTATAATTTACCGTGTATCATTCAGTGTTTCTTTTATTTGCATAATAGTTGAATAAATTGGGAATAAAGCAAAGCATATCTAAGCGTGAACATAAATCTCAAAGTACTTTAAAGAAGCATCCCCACGGAGTTCTAGCTTTAAGGAAGCAAAGTTCTTTGAATAGAATTTTTAATAATTGTCAAACCTGCTCAACCAATCTAATTAGAGAAAATTAAATTTGCTAAACTTTCGTTTATTTATGCTTTTTATCTTACTGCTTTTGTATTGATGTATTTCAATACGAAGCACTCATTATATCATTTTATACGAACCCATCAAAATACAATATGCCAACTACAAATAGGTTTTTTGTCATGGGTTATCCTTTTTCCTTTATTTTCTTTAAATATTTCTTGAAAAATTTCTTTGGAATTCATCTTATTTTGAGCAAAAATGAGACATATATATCTAGGATTAAAGACTAGGTCTTCAACGCATTCACTACCTTCTTTGAACTGTTTATACCACTTCTAAACATTTCTTTCCGATATAGGAATGTGCACCGAACGCCTTCTGCAACATTCTATACGTTTCCACAAACAAAATTGAATGCAATTTATTTGCTCAATTAATTCAGACATTACAAAAATCGGCGGAATCAGTTTTAGAGTCTCACAAAGCCAAGCGTTGTAACTCAAACTCTAATGAATAATTTGACGTCAAATTTCACACAGATGTCAAGGAAAGTGCCAGCAACCTAAAAAAAAAAAAATGAAATTCCATAAGCCCCGTGAATTTTAAATTGAAAAGTCTTACTTTTTGGACACAGTAGTATACCATTGAATTTATAGCCTAAGATTGATTAATTTGCTATTTGATTTGGGAATTGCAATATTTCAAAAAGGGGTGGTGGAAGAAGGATTATTTTAATCATCTGGCAATTAGCCTTCCTTAGCATTTAATTATTTTCCAATTAGCATTTAATTATCAAGGCAATTAGCATTCAACATGACAGCAGTGTCTTGCTGAAAGATGATTCTTGCTTTTGCGTCAACGATTCCAAACCATTAACATATCAAAAAAGTAAATATACTATATTGTGGGTCATTATAAAACAATAACTTTCATTTTAGAGTCAAAAGTTTAAATACAACAATTATTTTAGAATCCCTAATTCAATAACTAAAAAAATTACCTTCACATTTATTTTGGGATTATTTTTTTTTTCTTTCGGTCGAAAAAAGTCTATTCATTTCCCTACTTTAACGAGTTTTGAGGAAAGCCTTTCCACGCAAATCCAATACATTTCCTTTTTTGTCTTCATTAATGTAAAAAAAAATAGTTATTTTCAATTTCCTCAGAAAAATAATCACCATAATAATAATAATTGAGTTTTGCAAAACGGGGCTGTTTGTTGAGTTATTCCATTCTGTTGCTTTCATTAACAATTCGTCTGCAATATTTGCTTGTAGAGAAATGTTTGTTTGACGTCAGGTGGTTCTAAAATAGATTTTAATATGAATAAAAATTCAATTTAAGAGCAAATCTAAAGATAATGTGAATAAGAAGGTATTCTTATGTGGTTTTTTTTTTTTTTTTCGGTATTTTAGTCAATTATTTTTAAAAGTTGATTAAGATAATGTTGTGAAATACGCTTAAAACTGCTTAAAAATTATCTGTTATATAAGTGTTTAAAATCATTGTTTTCAATCTTAGTTTTAAATTATTGTTATAAAAAACTATCTTTGTAATTATTCTTAAATATTTTTATATTTATAATTCTGTGCGTATATAATAATCTTTATCAACAGAAATTGCTTACCTTTAATAATTAAGATGTTTTTCAATGTCCACGAATGGGATAAATAACATATATCAAGAATTTCATACATACATATGTATTGCATGTATAGAAATGCAATAGATTTATATTTTGCATGCGTGTATATGAAATATAAGATGTCTTATATTAAATATTTTCAAATGTTCCAATTTTAATTATTTGTTCACAATAAATTACAAACAATTTTTAATAGAAAAAGAATTTTTGCCTTATTAAAAGAATTGAATTCATTAGCATCTATATCTTCGGATAAAGTGATTTACAAGAGGTGAGACTCTGTACGACATCTATGAACGGAACTCAATGTTATTCCGAATAGAATGTAAATTTAATGCCAGATAATATCAAATAGCGCATCCTAACTACAAATTCAAGATTTTTTTATTTTTAATGCTTGCAAATGCGTCAAGTTATGGAACTCTTAAAGAAAATAAGATCTGTCTGCTTCTTGTAAGCTAAATCTTTCATAGGATCCCAACTATAGAAATCCCATGCATTCATATCTGGGGAATAAGGTGGCAAAAGTAATGTACCAGCATAACTGTTTGGGTATTGATAAGAAATAACTCGAGATCCAACCTCACTGTTAATGGTGTCAAACACACTGAGTGTTCTATGAAGAAGTATTAGAACACCAGTTTTCAATTTAAATTTCCCGAGCATATGGTATTTCATTTTTTTTTTTTTCTTTTTTAGGTTGTTAGCATTGTCCTTGACATCTGTGGGAAATTTTACGTCAAAATATTCATTAGTGTTAGAGCTACGCTTGGTTTTGTGAGATGCTAAAACTGATTCAGGCAATTTTTGAAATGTCTGAATGAATTGAGCAATTGTTTGCGGAAATGTACAGAATGTTGCAGAAGGCATTCGGCGAGCATTCCTATAACGGAAAGAAATGTGTAGAAGTGGTATAAACTGTTCAAAGAAGGCAGAGAACGCGTTGCCCTCTCGTCGACCACCAACCTCAACCGACAAAGCTCACGTACAAAAAAATTAAAGATTTGGTGCTCGCAAACCGTCGATTTACAATTAGAGATCTTGCTGATGATGTTTGAATTTCAAAATTCTATTTTAAAAGTTGTTTTGGGCCTCAAACGCGTCAGATCTTGATTGGTACCGAAAACACTGAATGCGCCAGATCACACTGCATTGATTCTTCATGACTTTTTCGACAAAAATGAAACCCATATCCTTCCACAACCACCGTATTCACCTAATTTACCATCGTGCTACTTCTGACTATTCCCTAAACTCAAAAGACCACTGCGGATACACCGTTTTGAGTCGATTGAAGAGACATTTCAAGTATCGCCGAAATCAATTTTAGCAT
The DNA here is from genome assembly GCA_021605095.1 of Caerostris extrusa. Taxonomy (NCBI): domain Eukaryota; kingdom Metazoa; phylum Arthropoda; class Arachnida; order Araneae; family Araneidae; genus Caerostris; species Caerostris extrusa. The sequence goes on along the minus strand of BPLR01008928.1, from coordinate 21,521 downwards.
CTCCCAAAACCAGCGTAACTCAAGCACTAATGAATATTTTGACGTAAAATTTCCCACAAATGTCAAGGACAATGCCAAAAACCTAAAAAAAAAAAATGAAATACCATATGCCCGGAAAATTTAAATTGAAAACTGGTCTTTCTTTTTGGACATAGTAGTGTATCGTCCTGCATGAACCAGATTATGAATTTGGAAAAACGACTGTCTCGACATTACCTTTTACCTCAGCATACCACATAAATATAAATTTTTAACAATAAAAATATGATCTTCGATTGAATATAACATTTTGGGAGATATTTTCAAATGGCTCAGAACAAATTCCTTTCGTGCCCTTTCTCACTTCATGCAGTCGTAGCGCCATCTAGTGAGACTCTGAAGAGATCATTTCAGTTAAAAGTTGTAAGTTAATTAAATGTCATCCTTCAGTGCCGATTGAAACGGAGAATAAATGTTGAGGGGTAGGTTTTCCCGCGAGATCGACTGCGAAGGTGTTGAAATTCTTGATCAAAGAATTTCTTTTGAAATAACATTCGTATTAACAAATATTCGAATACATAGCGTTTTATCAAATTGAATTGATGATGTTCCTCCTGTAATCTATAGGGAATTTAATCTGTGATAGATTCGTGTATAGCTATTTCAATAAAGCCATTCAAGCCAACGTTTTCCATTTCAAGCTAGCATACCCTTTTTTCATTTTTCAAAAGCAGTTTTGATATATAATGACAAATAAAAAATAATAATAACAGCAATAACATTTGAAATATAATAACAAACTTTATATTTAAGATTAAAAAAATTAAGAAGATGTAGGCGTAGAAGGACCTCCAGCAGAAACAAAAAATATCAGGCATACTTCATAAAAGAACATGCACATAAAAGAGACAAAAACAAGAATCATCTAAGAAGAAAGATTCCAATCTAAATTTTTCAAAATTTTGGAAAACATTTATCTTTGTTATTTTTAAAAATATTTAATTAACACATTAACTCTAAAAATCCCACATTCATCTGCATATATTGAAATTGGTTTTATTTAATTGAAGCTAATTTTTTAATTGTCTAATAATTATCGCACGATTGTTTCTTAAAATCCTACTTTTTAAGAAATAATTATGAGATAAATTGATTGGCAGTTGAATTAATTAAATAAACAGGAAGTTTATATATCTTAAAGTTTTCAACTATGTCAAAAATACATGTGTACTTAATATAAGCTGATGCGGCATTTTTTTTTTTTTTTTTAAATGTCAGGCATGAAAATTTTAATCACATATTATCACACAACACAAGTAACATACAAAAAAAAAAATTAAAGTAAATTCCTACTTTTTTTTTTCACTTTATTGCAGAAAGTCCTTTATAAATAAATTTCATTCATTTTTTTTTTTTTTTTTCGTTTATCTGGGGCCATCTATTGGTAGATACATGCAACTTAAATCTAAAGAAAATAAAATTAAATAATTAAATTTAATTACTGAATTAATATTTGAAAAAACTATTTTAACATCAAGTGCCATTTACTAAGTTCAAAAAAATTGTATTTGAACTTGAGTGGATGAATAAAAAGTATTTTATGAACGATTGAAAATTTGAACAATATATATATATAAGAAGAGTGTGAGCTAATAAATAGAACGAAAGGAAGAAAAAGAAAGACAAAAATGTAATTTCTTTCTGTAAATGTAGTTTTTTTCCGAGAAAACCTTTTTACAGAAGATCTCTGGGAATTTTGCTCGAAATTAATAAAATTTATAGCTTTACTTCTAATTTCTGCTGGGATGTAACAGGTAAGGAATCTCCAGTAATAACCGGTATATAAAGACGATAAATTTAGAGATCTTGTGGGTATTGGAAAATAAATTACATCCAGAAAGAAAAAAGAAAATCTGCTCTTTCTTTTCCCGCTATACGCAGGAAAATTTGGTTTCTTTCATCTCTGTAATTTATTAGAAGAGTAAATCGATTATCATACCAATTTTATGCTGGCAGGTTTTACTTGTAGTTTCGTTTGGAATTCTGAAATGTGAACAATTTCTTTGCATTGCAGCGGAATTATCTGAGACAGATATTCCTAATATTTTTCGTAGGTCTCTAGACAATAATTTATTGGCATTTTGCTATTCTCAGATTTTCGCGTTTTCTAAATAAAAAAAAAAACAGAGGGAAACAGAAAAATTCAACTAATTTTATTTATTTCGATTCTAATAAATAGCTTGTCAGTGTTATCATACTATAAAACTAACAAGTAATATAAAAAAAAAAAAAAAAAGTCAATTCCTACTTTTTTCACTATATTACAGAAAGTCCTTTATAAATAATTTTCCTTCATTTTTTAAGTTTATCTGGCTCCATCTATTGGTAGATATATGCAACTTAAATCTAAAAAAAAAAAATAATTAATTAATTAAATTTAATGAATTAATTAATATTTGAAAAAAACTGTATTGACATCAGTGTCATCCACTACAAGTTCAAAAACAAAAAATATTTTTGAACTTGAGTGGATGAATAAAAAAGTATTTTATGAACGATGGAAAATTTGAACAAGATATGTATAAGGAGAGAGTGAGCTAATAGAAGGAATTGAATAAATGGGTTTTCAACTTCAAGTTTGATTATTTTTATTCAAGTTTGATTTATTCATATTAATTATTTCACTCAAATGCATATTTCGAGTTTGGGACGCATAAAGGAGTTGAGACTATTACATTATTTCCTAAATTTTGATACGAATATTCACGGGTGAAAATCTATAAATCCCAAAACAAAAGCAAATACTATTGAATGTATCTTCAAATAATTCTTTTCCTAATTGCAAACAAGTAATATAAAAAGAAAAAATTTAAGTCAATTTCTACTTTTTTTCACTATATTGTAGAAAAGTCCTTCACAAATAAAGTTGAAATTTTCCTCTTGCATCTGGCGCCATCTATTATTAGATAAGTGCAACTTAAATATAAAAAAAACTAAAATTAATGCATTAAATTTGCATTCAACATGAATGCAGACTCAGACTTATATATTTAATTTTATTCTGAATAAATAGACAAAGTTAAAGAAAATATTTTATTTCTCATTCAGAATTTAAAAAAAAAAAAACACCATTTTATTAAATTCCTTCTATTAGCTCACACTCTCCCTATATATATCTTGTTCACATTTTCAATCGTTCATAAACACTTTTTATTCCTCCACTCAAGTTCAAATACATTTTTTTTTTAACTTTTAGTGGATGACACTGGATGCCTTCTAGGTCAAGATTCATCTAAACAAATTGCGTCTGCTCATCATTGAAAGAGGATTATTTTTAAAAATTGAAATTTTTCACTCTTCCAGGAAAACAAACCTCACACGCATTAAAACAAGTTTGCTTATTTATTTTTAATTCCATTTTAAATATAATTTTTCTGTGTAACACATTTCAATTCCCTGTGTATTCATTATTCGAAATTTTAAAACCTATAAAAATTATTTTATTTTTGAATAGATAGAAAAACATTTACTATGCATCAGTAAAAGTGTTGCTCTATTTTACATCTAAGATACATTTTCTTGTAACTTAGATCCTTTCTTTAATGACTGAATTCTTTAAAATATTTCAGCATTAACTGTCTAGATTTTAATTAATTAATATATTCAATATGCATGTTTTTCTTTTATAAGTGCTAGATTATTAATTGTTTATCTAATTAAATTTTTAGAGCTAAAATACACTCAAATTGATGTGTAAATCCTAATTAAGAAAACATTCAAGGTTAAATACAAAAAAGTATGTACTGCATGCATTTCTTCTCACGAGAAGAGTTTTAACGTTTCATTCCCGGGAGAGAGGAATGTATATTCTTTTGACAAGTACATAATAATAACAATCTATCACTCAAATTTGATAGCAGTCAAGCAGTATTATCAGTAGTTATGACATGCAATTAGTGTTTTGTACTAATGAGAACAATCTGTCACTCAAATATGATAGCAGATATTTGGCATCATGCGTAATGATGCTCATGAAATTAGCCAATGTCTACTCGACCTTCACAGGTCGAAACAACTTCAGATTGAATATGAACTATACCATGAGTTATTCCATCATAATTGGTGATTGACTATAATCAGAGAACTACACCAATGAGAAGTGAGAGAAGCTGACTTCCCCCTTGATGGATTTTCTTAAAAAGGGAGGTTTTTGGAGAAGAAAGGATAGAGTTATTTCGACGAGTCGACCAGAAGTGTTGTTTTTCTCTGAAGTGACTGAATAGGGCGGAGATTCCGCCTGTATCCAAAGTGAGCCCCTTGTGGTTTCGTGTAACAGGCCATGTGATAATTAAGTTTGTGGCAGACCACGTATTTTTAGATTCGATGTAGACTCGAGAACTCTGAAAATCTCTGACCTTGAGTGAACTGTACTGCTGATCTAATAGCTCATTTGTGAATCAAATTCAAATCTTTGACTTTCACTTTTGTAAATAATAACCCTGAGTTCTGTATTTGTATGTATATAATTGCTCGTAAATAAAAAATTAAAGTGTTCCCATGGTCCTGAAATTGTGTTTAGGTCTTTCGAACTATTTAGAGAATTAAAGATTCGTAAGAGCTATTCGAAAGTCCCATACAATTGTTTTAAATTTTGCTTTTTGTTATTTAAAAACAGTTGTTGGCTAATATCTATTAATTTTTTTTAAAAGTGTGTGTTATTTTTTTTTACAGTGAAATGATCAGTTCTTACTGGAAATATGACAGTTAATAATACAGGTGAAAGAATTTACGTAATGAGATTTATAAATTAGATAAATCAATAAAAAAACGAGATGCAAAATTAAACAAGTAATATCAAAAAAAAAAAAATTTAAGTCAATTCCTATTATTTTCACTATATTGCAGATTGAAATTTTCCTCCTATATCTTTCGCCATCTATTGATAGATATATGCAACTTAAATCTAAAAAAACTAAAGTTATTCAATTAAATTTAATTAATGAATTAATGTTTGAAAAAACTGTATTAACATCAAGTGTTCATCCACTACAAGTTTCAAACAATGTATTTGAACTTGAGTGGATGAATAAAAAGTGTTTTATGAACGACTGAAAATTTGAACAAGATATATATAGCGAGTGTATGAGCTAATAGTAGGAATTGAAGAAAAAAAAATGCTTACATTTTATAGGAGTAATGTTAATTTTTTTTTCTGAAAAAATGTAAATCTCATTGATAGTTCATTTAAAAAAATTACCAACACAATGGCGAACAACAGTTGAACAGAAAAGAGAAGACTATTCAATCACTAAACACGAACTGTAAGAATCACAATGTGCGCTAACGTAAAAGATAATAAAAAGGAAAATTCAATAATGTATGTATGATAGTTTTCATGTTGTGGAAAAGATGTGAATAAAAATAATCACCATAATAACAAAGATTCGAAAGTTCTGGAATATCATGATGATAAAAAAAAAGAAGAGAGTAAAGAAAAAGAATCCAGGGGGCAGGAAGAGTGATCCGAAACCTCCAAAAAGGGGAAAATGCAGATTCCAAATTTTACAACATTCATTCAGCCAAGAAATTAAAATTGAATATGCCCTCCAAAAAGTTTTTCCGGTCCCTTGACTGGTAAACAAAAAGGAAAACATTCCTCCCTTCTCTCAGGAAGAAGAAGAATATTTCTTGAATTTATTCATTGCCTCTCCTCGGAATGAGATGGAGGTGGCTTCGATAATCAAAGTGCTACTTGGGGCGGATAACTTGCGCAGAAATGCTTCTGCTCTCTTCAAAAAGATGGAACTTTCGAACTATTCTAAATATATTTTGCTGAGGCAGTGAAGATGCAGTGCCTCATATGAGATTGTTTCTCCATAAGGGTTTTTTTTTTCGCAAGAAAGCGAACGGAAAGAGTTGCTTTTTTGTTCTTTCGAACTATTTGTAGAAAGATTCGTAAGAGCTATTCGAAAGTCCACAGAATTGTTTTAAATTTTGCTGTTTGTTATTTAAGAAGAAACAGTTGTTGGCTAATATCTGTGAAAAGTTTTTAAAGATGGGTGCTATTTTTTTTCCTTTCGGTAAAATGGTCAGTTCTTACTGACAATTTGACAGTTAATAATATAGGTGAAAGAATTTGCGTAATGAGATTTATAAATATATATTTCTTGTTCTAATGCGCCTGGCAAACACTTAGGCAGTTGTCTTGGATGCCTTAAGGCAAGCGCTGCACCGACGTCGCTCACTTAGCATTACCCAGGCGGGGCGTGTAGCTTGAAGATAAGCTACAGACGCAGAGTAACAATACCTCCGCAACGCTCTACGGTCCTGTTAGACTGGGATCCACGGTTTAAAGTGAATTCGAACCACTACAAACATCCATGGCACCGCGGGACACGAACACAAAACCTGTGGTACCGAGCAACAGAGCGCTAGCCACTCAGCCATTCAGGCCCCAATTTCATTAAAATACATTCTGAGAAAAAGCTAATTACATTTTATAGGAGTGATGATATTCTTTTGTTCTGAAAAAAACTCAAATCTCATTGATAATTCCATTAAAAAAAATTTTCACTATAAAGTCCTTTATAAATAAAGTTGAAGTTTTCCTCTTATACCTGCCGCCATCTATTGATAGATATATGCAACTTAAATCTAAAAAAAAAACTAAAGTTATTTAATTAAATTTAATTAATGGATTAATATTAGAAAAAACTGTTTTAACATCAAATGTCCATCCACTACAACTTCCAAAAATGTATTTAAACTTGAGTGGAGGAATAAAAAGTATTTTATGAAGGACTGAAAATTTGAACAAGATATATATAGCGAGTGTATGAGCTAATAGTAGGAATTGAAAAAAATTATTACATTTTACATTTGCATTATTACATTTTACATTTACATTATTACATTTTACATTATTACATTTCTCTGAAAAAAAATTCAAATCTCATTGATAATTTCATTAAAAAATTACCAACACAATGGCGAAAAAGAGTTGAACAGAAAAGAGAAGACTATTCAATCACTAAACACGAACTGTAAGAATCACAATAAAAGATAATAAAAGGAAATTCAATAATGTATGTAAAATAGTTTCCTGTTGTTGAAAAGATGGTGAAAAAAATAATCACCATAATAACAAAGATTAGAAAGTTCTGGAATATCATGATACAAAAAAAATAAATAAATAAAAAGAAGAGAGAAAAAAAGAATCCAGGGGGCAGGAAGAGTGATCCGAAACCTCCAAAAAGGGGAAAATGCAGATTCCAAATTTTACAACATTCATTCAGCCAAGAAATTAAAATTCGAATATGCCCTCCAAAAAGTTTTTCCGGTCCCTTGACTGGTAAACAAAAAGGAAAACATTCCTCCCTTCTCTCAGGAAGAAGAAGAATATTTCTTGAATTTATTCATTGCCTCTCCTCGGAATGAGATGGAGGTGGCTTCGATAATCAAAGTGCTACTTGGGGCGGATAACTTGCTCTCTTCAAAACTTTGCTCTCTTCAAAAGATGAAACTTCCGAACTTCTAAATATATTTTGCTGAAGCAGTGAAGATTAAAATGCTCATAAAAGCAGTGCCTCATATCAGATAGTTTCTCCATAAGGTTGTTGCTTTTTTTTTTTTTTTTTCTTTCTCGCGCGAAAGCGAACGGAAGGAACTGCTTTTGTTCTTTCGAACTATTTAGAGAATTAAAGATTCATAAGAAGGGTGCGCAGAAGATCTACCTCCCGTGGTGCACCTGGTAACACATTTAGTGGTTAAAAGATATGCAACTTGGCATTTTTGTTAGATTCAAGAACTCTCTTGCAGCCTGTTTTGTTGTATTATTTTGTTATTGATGTATGTTGTATGTTTTTTTTCATTATTCTTTTTTTGCTGTAACTGTTCATAATCTGCCATTGGAAATAAAATAAAAAAAATATTCGTAAGAACTCTTCGAAAACCCCACAGAATCGTTTTAAATTTTGCTGTTTGTTATTTAAGAAGAAACAAGTGTTGGCTAATATCTATTAAAAGTTTTTAAAAATGGGTGCTATTTTTTTTTTCCTTTCGCTAAAATGATCAGCTCTTACTGACAATTTGACAGTTAATAATACAGGTGAAATAATTTACGTAATGAGATTTATAAATAAATAAAAACAAGTAATATAAAAAAAAATTGTGAGTCAATTTTAATTTTTTTTTTCACTGCATTGTAGAAAGTCCGTTATAAATAATTCTCATTCATTTTTTAAGTTAGAAAAGTGTTCCCATGTTCCTGAAATTGGACCTCTTCTTGAAAGTGTTATAGGTCTAGTAGTTGTAGTACTAATAAATAACAATAAATAGTGTTAGTGGTAGAATATTTTTAAATTGTATAGTTATTAATGCATTCTCTGAATACTGTACAACAAACAATAAATTTCATTAAACTACAATGAGAGAAGAACCTAATTACATTTTATAGGAGTAATATTAATTTTTTTTTTTTTTTTTTTTTTTGAAAAAAATCAAATCTCATTGATAATTCCATTACAAAAATTACCAACACAATGGCGAAAAAGAATTGAACAGAAAAAGAGAAGACCATTCAATCACTAAACACGAACTGTAAGAATCACAATGTGATAACGTAAAAGATAATAAAAAAAAAGGAAATTCAATAATGTACGTACCATAGTTTCCATGTTGTTGAAAATATGCTGAAAAAAAAAATCACCATAATTACAAAGATTCGAAAGTTCTGGAATAGCATGATAAAAAAAAAGAAGAAAGGAAAGAAAAGAATCCAGTAGCAAGAAGAGTGATCCGAAACCTCCAAAAAAGGGGGAAAATGCAGATTCCAAATTTTCCAACGTTCATTCAGCCAAGAAATTAAAATTCGATCATGCCCCTCCAAAAGTTTTACCGGTCCCTTGGCTGGTAAACAAAAAAGAAAAACATTTCTCCCTTTTCACAGAAAGAAGAAGAATATTTCTTAGAATTTATTCATTGCCTCTCCTCGAAATAGGATGGAGATGGCCATGATAATTAAAGTGCTACTTGGGGCGGATAACTGGCACAGAAATTCTTCTGCTGTCTTCAAAAACATGGAACTTTAGAATTTCTAAATATATTTTGCTGAAGCAGTGCAGATGCAGTGCAATACTTCATATGAGATTGTTTCTCTATAAGGTTTTTTTTTTTCTCTCACGAAAACGAACGGAAAGAACTGCTTTTTGTTTTTTCGAACTATTTAGAGAATTAAATATTCGTAAGAAGGGTGCGCAGAAGATCTACCTCCCGTGGCTCAATAGCATCTACCTCCCTCGTAGCCGATCACAATGTATTCATCTGAGGTACTCACACACCAAATAGCAGCCCAATCTGTGGCATACTTCTTTTCGATTAAAACTGCAACGATTAATTCTTTTACAACGATTAACTCGTTCAACTTTTAAGAGCGTTGTTTTTTGGCCAAATTCTCCCCTGATCCTGGCCATAACGGGACAAATTGAGGTCGCACGCAAAAATGCTGATAGCCGATCACAATGTATTCATCCGACTGGCACTTATGTACCAAATTGCAGCCAAATCGGTCGCAATTTACTCTCAAAAACGCTAAAACTCGCTTAAAACAGCTCGGAGAGCTCCCAGAGCGTGGATTTGTGACTTAAACGCATACTTGCGAATATCTATCGAAATAAATTTGCTAGGCCAATTCTTTTAAGGGGTTCACTTACGGGCGTGAAACGCTATTTAACGACATCCACATTGTGGCCCTAGCACGTTAATTTCTCCCCATATGGACACAGGGTATATCGGAAATGCGCGATCGGACTAGGCGAACGCATGCCCATAACTTCTACAAATAATTTCTCACAGACACGCGGTTGGTGCCTATAGATTCGTGGCGTTGTATTACATCCTCTGGAAGCGACAAAAAAATTATTCCTATGGAACTTTTTAAGTTACGGCCAAATCCAGTTTTCGGCCAAATTCGCAGCTGAATCTGGCCATAACGGGACAAATTGAGGTCGCACTCAAAAATGCTGATAGCCGATCAAAAATGTATTCATCGAGGCACTTAACTACCAAATTGCAGCCAAATCGGTCGCAATTTACTCTCAAAACGCTAAAACTCGCTTAAAATGCTCTTTTAAGTCGGTCAGCGGGCTTGAAACGCTATTTAACGACATCCCTTCGATAGATAAAAGTTGCAATGCCAGCAGGCCAGCGTGGAATTTGGCCGAAAACTGGGTTTGGCCGAAACATAAAAAGTTCCATAGGAATAATTTTTTTGTCGGCCCCTAGTCCGGATCGCGCATTTCCCCATATACCCCGTGTCCATATGTCACAAATCCACGCTCTGGGAGCTCTCCGAGCTGTTTTAAGCGAGTTTTAGCGTTTTTAAGAGTAAATTGCGACCGATTTGGCTGCAATTTGGTAATTAAGTGCCTCAGATGAATACATTGTGATCGGCTATCAGCATTTTTGCGTGCGACCTCAATTTGTCCCGTTATGGCCAGATTCAGTTGCGAAATTTGGCCGAAAACTGGATTTGGCCGTAACATAAAAAGTTCCATAGGAATAATTTTTTTGTCGGTTCCAGAGGATGTAATACAACGCCACGAATCTATAGGCACCAACCGCGTGTCTGTGAGAAATTATTTGTAGAAGTTATGGGCATGCGCTCGCCTAGTCCGGATCGCGCATTTCCCATATACCCCGTGTCCATATGGGGAGAAATTAACGTGCTAGGGCCACAATGTGGATGTCGTTAAATAGCGTTTCACGCCCGTAACTGAACCCCTTAAAAGAATTGGCCTAGCAAATTTATTTCGATAGATATTTGCAAGTATGCGTTTAAGTCACAAATCCACGCTCTGGGAGCTCTCCGAGCTGTTTTAAGCGAGTTTTAGCGTTTTTAAGAGTAAATTGCGACCGATTTGGCTGCAATTTGGTAATTAAGTGCCTCAGATGAATACATTGTGATCGGCTATCAGCATTTTTGCGTGCGACCTCAATTTGTCCCGTTATGGCCAGATTCAGTTGAGAATTTGGCCGAAAACTGGATTTGGCCGTAACATAAAAAGTTCCATAGGAATAATTTTTTTGTCGGTTCCAGAGGATGTAATACAACGCCACGAATCTATAGGCACCAACCGCGTGTCTGTGAGAAATTATTTGTAGAAGTTATGGGCATGCGCTCGCCTAGTCCGGATCGCGCATTTCCCCATATACCCCGTGTCCATATGGGGAGAAATTAACGTGCTAGGGCCACAATGTGGATGTCGTTAAATAGCGTTTCACGCCCGTAACTGAACCCCTTAAAAGAATTGGCCTAGCAAATTTATTTCGATAGATATTTGCAAGTATGCGTTTAAGTCACAAATCCACGCTCTGGGAGCTCTCCGAGCTGTTTTAAGCGAGTTTTAGCGTTTTTAAGAGTAAATTGCGACCGATTTGGCTGCAATTTGGTACTTAAGTGCCTCAGATGAATACATTGTGATCGGCTATCAGCATTTTTGCGTGCGACCTCAATTTGTCCCGTTATGGCCAGATTCAGTTGAGAATTTGGCCGAAAACTGGATTTGGCCGTAACATAAAAAGTTCCATAGGAATAATTTTTTTGTCGTCGGTTCCAGAGGATGTAATACAACGCCACGAATCTATAGGCACCAACCGCGTGTCTGTGAGAAATTATTTGTAGAAGTTAGGGCATGCGCTCGCCTAGTCCGGATCGCGCATTTCCCCATATACCCCGTGTCCATATGGGGAGAAATTAACGTGCTAGGGCCACAATGTGGATGTCGTTAAATAGCGTTTCACGCCCGTAACTGAACCCCTTAAAAGAATTGGCCTAGCAAATTTATTTCGATAGATATTTGCAAGTATGCGTTTAAGTCACAAATCCACGCTCTGGGAGCTCTCCGAGCTGTTTTAAGCGAGTTTTAGCGTTTTTAAGAGTAAATTGCGACCGATTTGGCTGCAATTTGGTACTTAAGTGCCTCAGATGAATACATTGTGATCGGCTATCAGCATTTTTGCGTGCGACCTCAATTTGTCCCGTTATGGCCAGATTCAGTTGCGAATTTGGCCGAAAACTGGATTTGGCCGTAACATAAAAAGTTCCATAGGAATAATTTTTTTGTCGGTTCCAGAGGATGTAATACAACGCCACGAATCTATAGGCACCAACCGCGTGTCTGTGAGAAATTATTTGTAGAAGTTATGGGCATGCGCTCGCCTAGTCCGGATCGCGCATTTCCCCATATACCCCGTGTCCATATGGGGAGAAATTAACGTGCTAGGGCCACAATGTGGATGTCGTTAAATAGCGTTTCACGCCCGTAACTGAACCCCTTAAAAGAATTGGCCTAGCAAATTTATTTCGATAGATATTTGCAAGTATGCGTTTAAGTCACAAATCCACGCTCTGGGAGCTCTCCGAGCTGTTTTAAGCGAGTTTTAGCGTTTTTGAAGAGTAAATTGCGACCGATTTGGCTGCAATTTGGTAATTAAGTGCCTCAGATGAATACATTGTGATCGGCTATCAGCATTTTTGCGTGCGACCTCAATTTGTCCCGTTATGGCCAGATTCAGTTGCGAATTTGGCCGAAAACTGGATTTGGCCGTAACATAAAAAGTTCCATAGGAATAATTTTTTTGTCGGTTCCAGAGGATGTAATACAACGCCACGAATCTATAGGCACAACCGCGTGTCTGTGAGAAATTATTTGTAGAAGTTATGGGCATGCGCTTCGCCTAGTCCGGATCGCGCATTTCCCCATATACCCCGTGTCCATATGGGGAGAAATTAACGTGCTAGGGCCACAATGTGGATGTCGTTAAATAGCGTTTCACGCCCGTAACTGAACCCCTTAAAAGAATTGGCCTAGCAAATTTATTTCGATAGATATTTGCAAGTATGCGTTTAAGTCACAAATCCACGCTCTGGGAGCTCTCCGAGCTGTTTTAAGCGAGTTTTAGCGTTTTTTTAGAGTAAATTGCGACCGATTTGGCTGCAATTTGGTACTTAAGTGCCTCAGATGAATACATTGTGATCGGCTATCAGCATTTTTGCGTGCGACCTCAATTTGTCCCGTTATGGCCAGATTCAGTTGAGAATTTGGCCGAAAACTGGATTTGGCCGTAACATAAAAAGTTCCATAGGAATAATTTTTTTGTCGGTTCCAGAGGATGTAATACAACGCCACGAATCTATAGGCACCAACCGCGTGTCTGTGAGAAATTATTTGTAGAAGTTATGGGCATGCGCTCGCCTAGTCCGGATCGCGCATTTCCCCATATACCCCGTGTCCATATGGGGAGAAATTAACGTGCTAGGGCCACAATGTGGATGTCGTTAAATAGCGTTTCACGCCCGTAACTGAACCCCTTAAAAGAATTGGCCTAGCAAATTTATTTCGATAGATATTTGCAAGTATGCGTTTAAGTCACAAATCCACGCTCTGGGAGCTCTCCGAGCTGTTTTAAGCGAGTTTTAGCGTTTTTGAGAGTAAATTGCGACCGATTTGGCTGCAATTTGGTACTTAAGTGCCTCAGATGAATACATTGTGATCGGCTATCAGCATTTTTGCGTGCGACCTCAATTTGTCCCGTTATGGCCAGATTCAGTTGAGAATTTGGCCGAAAACTGGATTTGGCCGTAACATAAAAAGTTCCATAGGAATAATTTTTTTGTCGGTTTCAGAGGATGTAATACAACGCCACGAATCTATAGGCACCAACCGCGTGTCTGTGAGAAATTATTTGTAGAAGTTATGGGCATGCGCTCGCCTAGTCCGGATCGCGCATTTCCCCATATACCCCGTGTCCATATGGGGAGAAATTAACGTGCTAGGGCCACAATGTGGATGTCGTTAAATAGCGTTTCACGCCCGTAACTGAACCCCTTAAAAGAATTGGCCTAGCAAATTTATTTCGATAGATATTTGCAAGTATGCGTTTAAGTCACAAATCCACGCTCTGGGAGCTCTCCGAGCTGTTTTAAGCGAGTTTTAGCGTTTTTGAGAGTAAATTGCGACCGATTTGGCTGCAATTTGGTACTTAAGTGCCTCAGATGAATACATTGTGATCGGCTATCAGCATTTTTGCGTGCGACCTCAATTTGTCCCGTTATGGCCAGATTCAGTTGCGAATTTGGCCGAAAACTGGATTTGGCCGTAACATAAAAAGTTCCATAGGAATAATTTTTTTGTCGGTTCCAGAGGATGTAATACAACGCCACGAATCTATAGGCACCAACCGCGTGTCTGTGAGAAATTATTTGTAGAAGTTATGGGCATGCGCTCGCCTAGTCCGGATCGCGCATTTCCCCATATACCCCGTGTCCATATGGGGAGAAATTAACGTGCTAGGGCCACAATGTGGATGTCGTTAAATAGCGTTTCACGCCCGTAACTGAACCCCTTAAAAGAATTGGCCTAGCAAATTTATTTCGATAGATATTTGCAAGTATGCGTTTAAGTCACAAATCCACGCTCTGGGAGCTCTCCGAGCTGTTTTAAGCGAGTTTTAGCGTTTTTGAGAGTAAATTGCGACCGATTTGGCTGCAATTTGGTACTTAAGTGCCTCAGATGAATACATTGTGATCGGCTATCAGCATTTTTGCGTGCGACCTCAATTTGTCCCGTTATGGCCAGATTCAGTTGCGAATTTGGCCGAAAACTGGATTTGGCCGTAACATAAAAGTTCCATAGGAATAATTTTTTTCGGTTCCAGAGGATGTAATACAACGCCACGAATCTATAGGCACCAACCGCGTGTCTGTGAGAAATTATTTGTAGAAGTTATGGGCATGCGCTCGCCTAGTCCGGATCGCGCATTTCCCCATATACCCCGTGTCCATATGGGGAGAAATTAACGTGCTAGGGCCACAATGTGGATGTCGTTAAATAGCGTTTCACGCCCGTAACTGAACCCCTTAAAAGAATTGGCCTAGCAAATTTATTTCGATAGATATTTGCAAGTATGCGTTTAAGTCACAAATCCACGCTCTGGGAGCTCTCCGAGCTGTTTTAAGCGAGTTTTAGCGTTTTTGAAGAGTAAATTGCGACCGATTTGGCTGCAATTTGGTACTTAAGTGCCTCAGATGAATACATTGTGATCGGCTATCAGCATTTTTGCGTGCGACCTCAATTTGTCCCGTTATGGCCAGATTCAGTTGCGAATTTGGCCGAAAACTGGAATTTGGCCGTAACATAAAAAGTTCCATAGGAATAATTTTTTTGTCGGTTCCAGAGGATGTAATACAACGCCACGAATCTATAGGCACCAACCGCGTGTCTGTGAGAAATTATTTGTAGAAGTTATGGGCATGCGCTCGCCTAGTCCGGATCGCGCATTTCCCCATATACCCCGTGTCCATATGGGGAGAAATTAACGTGCTAGGGCCACAATGTGGATGTCGTTAAATAGCGTTTCACGCCCGTAACTGAACCCCTTAAAAGAATTGGCCTAGCAAATTTATTTCGATAGATATTTGCAAGTATGCGTTTAAGTCACAAATCCACGCTCTGGGAGCTCTCCGAGCTGTTTTAAGCGAGTTTTAGCGTTTTTGAGAGTAAATTGCGACCGATTTGGCTGCAATTTGGTACTTAAGTGCCTCAGATGAATACATTGTGATCGGCTATCAGCATTTTTGCGTGCGACCTCAATTTGTCCCGTTATGGCCAGATTCAGTTGCGAATTTGGCCGAAAACTGGATTTGGCCGTAACATAAAAAGTTCCATAGGAATAATTTTTTTGTCGGTTCCAGAGGATGTAATACAACGCCACGAATCTATAGGCACCAACCGCGTGTCTGTGAGAAATTATTTGTAGAAGTTATGGGCATGCGCTCGCCTAGTCCGGATCGCGCATTTCCCCATATACCCCGTGTCCATATGGGGAGAAATTAACGTGCTAGGGCCACAATGTGGATGTCGTTAAATAGCGTTTCACGCCCGTAACTGAACCCCTTAAAAGAATTGGCCTAGCAAATTTATTTCGATAGATATTTGCAAGTATGCGTTTAAGTCACAAATCCACGCTCTGGGAGCTCTCCGAGCTGTTTTAAGCGAGTTTTAGCGTTTTTGAGAGTAAATTGCGACCGATTTGGCTGCAATTTGGTACTTAAGTGCCTCAGATGAATACATTGTGATCGGCTATCAGCATTTTTGCGTGCGACCTCAATTTGTCCGTTATGGCCAGATTCAGTTGCGAATTTGGCCGAAAACTGGATTTGGCCGTAACATAAAAAGTTCCATAGGAATAATTTTTTTGTCGGTTCCAGAGGATGTAATACAACGCCACGAATCTATAGGCACCAACCGCGTGTCTGTGAGAAATTATTTGTAGAAGTTATGGGCATGCGTTCGCCTAGTCCGGATCGCGCATTTCCCCATATACCCCGTGTCCATATGGGGAGAAATTAACGTGCTAGGGCCACAATGTGGATGTCGTTAAATAGCGTTTCACGCCCGTAACTGAACCCCTTAAAAGAATTGGCCTAGCAAATTTATTTCGATAGATATTTGCAAGTATGCGTTTAAGTCACAAATCCACGCTCTGGGAGCTCTCCGAGCTGTTTTAAGCGAGTTTTAGCGTTTTTGAGAGTAAATTGCGACCGATTTGGCTGCAATTTGGTACTTAAGTGCCTCAGATGAATACATTGTGATCGGCTATCAGCATTTTTGCGTGCGACCTCAATTTGTCCCGTTATGGCCAGATTCAGTTGCGAATTTGGCCGAAAACTGGATTTGGCCGTAACATAAAAAGTTCCATAGGAATAATTTTTTTGTCGGTTCCAGAGGATGTAATACAACGCCACGAATCTATAGGCACCAACCGCGTGTCTGTGAGAAATTATTTGTAGAAGTTATGGGCATGCGTTCGCCTAGTCCGGATCGCGCATTTCCCCATATACCCCGTGTCCATATGGGGAGAAATTAACGTGCTAGGGCCACAATGTGGATGTCGTTAAATAGCGTTTCACGCCCGTAACTGAACCCCTTAAAAGAATTGGCCTAGCAAATTTATTTCGATAGATATTTGCAAGTATGCGTTTAAGTCACAAATCCACGCTCTGGGAGCTCTCCGAGCTGTTTTAAGCGAGTTTTAGCGTTTTTGAGAGTAAATTGCGACCGATTTGGCTGCAATTTGGTAATTAAGTGCCTCAGATGAATACATTGTGATCGGCTATCAGCATTTTTGCGTGCGACCTCAATTTGTCCCGTTATGGCCAGATTCAGTTGCGAATTTGGCCGAAAACTGGATTTGGCCGTAACATAAAAAGTTCCATAGGAATAATTTTTTTGTCGGTTCCAGAGGATGTAATACAACGCCACGAATCTATAGGCACCAACCGCGTGTCTGTGAGAAATTATTTGTAGAAGTTATGGGCATGCGTTCGCCTAGTCCGGATCGCGCATTTCCCCATATACCCCGTGTCCATATGGGGAGAAATTAACGTGCTAGGGCCACAATGTGGATGTCGTTAAATAGCGTTTCACGCCCGTAACTGAACCCCTTAAAAGAATTGGCCTAGCAAATTTATTTCGATAGATATTTGCAAGTATGCGTTTAAGTCACAAATCCACGCTCTGGGAGCTCTCCGAGCTGTTTTAAGCGAGTTTTAGCGTTTTTGAGAGTAAATTGCGACCGATTTGGCTGCAATTTGGTAACTTAAGTGCCTCGATGAATACATTGTGATCGGCTATCAGCATTTTTGCGTGCGACCTCAATTTGTCCCGTTATGGCCAGATTCAGTTGCGAATTTGGCCGAAAACTGGATTTGGCCGTAACATAAAAAGTTCCATAGGAATAATTTTTTTGTCGGTTCCAGAGGATGTAATACAACGCCACGAATCTATAGGCACCAACCGCGTGTCTGTGAGAAATTATTTGTAGAAGTTATGGGCATGCGTTCGCCTAGTCCGGATCGCGCATTTCCCCATATACCCCGTGTCCATATGGGGAGAAATTAACGTGCTAGGGCCACAATGTGGATGTCGTTAAATAGCGTTTCACGCCCGTAACTGAACCCCTTAAAAGAATTGGCCTAGCAAATTTATTTCGATAGATATTTGCAAGTATGCGTTTAAGTCACAAATCCACGCTCTGGGAGCTCTCCGAGCTGTTTTAAGCGAGTTTTAGCGTTTTTGAGAGTAAATTGCGACCGATTTGGCTGCATTTGGTACTTAAGTGCCTCAGATGAATACATTGTGATCGGCTATCAGCATTTTTGCGTGCGACCTCAATTTGTCCCGTTATGGCCAGATTCAGTTGCGAATTTGGCCGAAAACTGGATTTGGCCGTAACATAAAAAGTTCCATAGGAATAATTTTTTTGTCGGTTCCAGAGGATGTAATACAACGCCACGAATCTATAGGCACCAACCGCGTGTCTGTGAGAAATTATTTGTAGAAGTTATGGGCATGCGTTCGCCTAGTCCGGATCGCGCATTTCCCCATATACCCCGTGTCCATATGGGGAGAAATTAACGTGCTAGGGCCACAATGTGGATGTCGTTAAATAGCGTTTCACGCCCGTAAGTGAACCCCTTAAAAGAATTGGCCTAGCAAATTTATTTCGATAGATATTTGCAAGTATGCGTTTAAGTCACAAATCCACGCTCTGGGAGCTCTCCGAGCTGTTTTAAGCGAGTTTTAGCGTTTTTGAGAGTAAATTGCGACCGATTTGGCTGCAATTTGGTAACTTAAGTGCCTCAGATGAATACATTGTGATCGGCTATCAGCATTTTTGCGTGCGACCTCAATTTGTCCCGTTATGGCCAGATTCAGTTGCGAATTTGGCCGAAAACTGGATTTGGCCGTAACATAAAAAGTTCCATAGGAATAATTTTTTTGTCGGTTCCAGAGGATGTAATACAACGCCACGAATCTATAGGCACCAACCGCGTGTCTGTGAGAAATTATTTGTAGAAGTTATGGGCATGCGTTCGCCTAGTCCGGATCGCGCATTTCCCCATATACCCCGTGTCCATATGGGGAGAAATTAACGTGCTAGGGCCACAATGTGGATGTCGTTAAATAGCGTTTCACGCCCGTAAGTGAACCCCTTAAAAGAATTGGCCTAGCAAATTTATTTCGATAGATATTTGCAAGTATGCGTTTAAGTCACAAATCCACGCTCTGGGAGCTCTCCGAGCTGTTTTAAGCGAGTTTTAGCTTTTGAGAGTAAATTGCGACCGATTTGGCTGCAATTTGGTAACTTAAGTGCCTCGGATGAATACATTGTGATCGGCTATCAGCATTTTTGCGTGCGACCTCAATTTGTCCCGTTATGGCCAGATTCAGTTGCGAATTTGGCCGAAAACTGGATTTGGCCGTAACATAAAAAGTTCCATAGGAATAATTTTTTTGTCGGTTCCAGAGGATGTAATACAACGCCACGAATCTATAGGCACCAACCGCGTGTCTGTGAGAAATTATTTGTAGAAGTTATGGGCATGCGTTCGCCTAGTCCGGATCGCGCATTTCCCCATATACCCCGTGTCCATATGGGGAGAAATTAACGTGCTAGGGCCACAATGTGGATGTCGTTAAATAGCGTTTCACGCCCGTAAGTGAACCCCTTAAAAGAATTGGCCTAGCAAATTTATTTCGATAGATATTTGCAAGTATGCGTTTAAGTCACAAATCCACGCTCTGGGAGCTCTCCGAGCTGTTTTAAGCGAGTTTTAGCGTTTTTGAGAGTAAATTGCGACCGATTTGGCTGCAATTTGGTACTTAAGTGCCTCGGATGAATACATTGTGATCGGCTATCAGCATTTTTGCGTGCGACCTCAATTTGTCCCGTTATGGCCAGATTCAGTTGCGAATTTGGCCGAAAACTGGATTTGGCCGTAACATAAAAAGTTCCATAGGAATAATTTTTTTGTCGGTTCCAGAGGATGTAATACAACGCCACGAATCTATAGGCACCAACCGCGTGTCTGTGAGAAATTATTTGTAGAAGTTATGGGCATGCGTTCGCCTAGTCCGGATCGCGCATTTCCCCATATACCCCGTGTCCATATGGGGAGAAATTAACGTGCTAGGGCCACAATGTGGATGTCGTTAAATAGCGTTTCACGCCCGTAAGTGAACCCCTTAAAAGAATTGGCCTAGCAAATTTATTTCGATAGATATTCGCAAGTATGCGTTTAAGTCACAAATCCACGCTCTGGGAGCTCTCCGAGCTGTTTTAAGCGAGTTTTAGCGTTTTTGAGAGTAAATTGCGACCGATTTGGCTGCAATTTGGAACTTAAGTGCCTCGGATGAATACATTGTGATCGGCTATCAGCATTTTTGCGTGCGACCTCAATTTGTCCCGTTATGGCCAGATTCAGTTGCGAATTTGGCCGAAAACTGGATTTGGCCGTAACACAAAAAGTTGCATAGGAATAATTTTTTTGTCGGTTCCAGAGGATGTAATACAACGCCACGAATCTATAGGCACCAACCGCGTGTCTGTGAGAAATTATTTGTAGAAGTTATGGGCATGCGTTCGCCTAGTCCGGATCGCGCATTTCCCCATATACCCCGTGTCCATATGGGGAGAAATTAACGTGCTAGGGCCACAATGTGGATGTCGTTAAATAGCGTTTCACGCCCGTAAGTGAACCCCTTAAAAGAATTGGCCTAGCAAATTTATTTCGATAGATATTCGCAAGTATGCGTTTAAGTCAAATCCACGCTCTGGGAGCTCTCCGAGCTGTTTTAAGCGAGTTTTAGCGTTTTTGAGAGTAAATTGCGACCGATTTGGCTGCAATTTGGAACTTAAGTGCCTCGGATGAATACATTGTGATCGGCTATCAGCATTTTTGCGTGCGACCTCAATTTGTCCCGTTATGGCCAGATTCAGTTGCGAATTTGGCCGAAAACTGGATTTGGCCGTAACACAAAAAGTTGCATAGGAATAATTTTTTTGTCGGTTCCAGAGGATGTAATACAACGCCACGAATCTATAGGCACCAACCGCGTGTCTGTGAGAAATTATTTGTAGAAGTTATGGGCATGCGTTCGCCTAGTCCGGATCGCGCATTTCCCCATATACCCCGTGTCCATATGGGGAGAAATTAACGTGCTAGGGCCACAATGTGGATGTCGTTAAATAGCGTTTCACGCCCGTAAGTGAACCCCTTAAAAGAATTGGCCTAGCAAATTTATTTCGATAGATATTCGCAAGTATGCGTTTAAGTCACAAATCCACGCTCTGGGAGCTCTCCGAGCTGTTTTAAGCGAGTTTTAGCGTTTTTGAGAGTAAATTGCGACCGATTTGGCTGCAATTTGGAACTTAAGTGCCTCGGATGAATACATTGTGATCGGCTATCAGCATTTTTGCGTGCGACCTCAATTTGTCCCGTTATGGCCAGATTCAGTTGCGAATTTGGCCGAAAAACTGGATTTGGCCGTAACACAAAAAGTTGCATAGGAATAATTTTTTTGTCGGTTCCAGAGGATGTAATACAACGCCACGAATCTATAGGCACCAACCGCGTGTCTGTGAGAAATTATTTGTAGAAGTTATGGGCATGCGTTCGCCTAGTCCGGATCGCGCATTTC
>BPLR01008927.1:0-71240 GCA_021605095.1 Caerostris extrusa | reverse complement strand
TCTAAAATGTCGAAAAGTGATATTCCGAAGATTGTTTTTTTTTCTTAATACTGAGTTCTTTCATATGAGGTATCAAATATCATTTGTATGGTGTAGATGTGGCCCTTGATACGACAGGTTTTCGTTCGAGTCCCGGATGAACCATGGATGTTTTTAGTGGTTCTTAATCCGCGTAAAACAGTAGAGATCTTATATGACTGTAGAGCGCTCGTTGGAAGGGCTGATAATCCTACAAAGTAAAAAAAACCCGTTGTCTTGAAATCTACCAGTAGGTAGACAGCCGTGGTCATACATGGGGCTGTTGCGCCTTTGATGATAATGAGGAGAAGGATGAAGAAATGTATGTATTCAACGTACACCAAATTGGTAAATACAGAATGCATGTTAAGCGTGTTGCACAACACCAATCATATGCTACGGGATTTTAAAGTGGAGGTAGCGGCTGTTCTTCTATACACCATATAGAACATTCTGTCCCATAGATTCCCATGTTCTTTCACAAATTTTAGTTCATCATTTCTTGTTGAGCTTGAATAATGAGACTTTTGTTCGCAAACTTACCATTTAATCACGCAATTCAATCCTGGACAGCTATAATGAGGGCTGAGCTTAAGTTTTTGTGAGGTAATTTATTGAAATCAAAATTAACACCTTATTGAACAAATATGCAAATGGACGCAATATTTACTCTTGCCATTATTTATTTTTTATCCATTATTTATATTATTCATTGTTTTGTGCAGCTTCATGAAATCGTTATACAAACATACATCTATTAAATAATAAAAAAAGAACTGATATCACATGATATCCATTCTATTTATTTGAACATCCCAGATCATTATGAGATTCTTCCCCCAAAAAAAAAGAATATATTAAGCAAATAACAGATTAATAACTTTTAAAATCAAAGACACTCAACCTAATTAAAAAGCGTAAATGAATGTAAAACAGAGCGAAGTACATTATTTGCTCGCTTTAAATATTTGATGTTCAGAAAGAAGAAACGAAATTTTTCCTTCATAATAATTTTTAACTTCTAAATGTATTTTTACAAATATTTTCTACTATTAGAAAAGGAGAAATAGGATGTACTCATAATGATACAATATCCGAATCAAACGATTTTGAATGGAAACAAAAATTGGAACTAAAATAAAATTTACTGTAAGCTCAAATACTAACGATTGTTTTTTCATTAGAAATCCTTTCATCTTAGCCTTAATCAGTAGTTATTAATTACAAACAATTCCAAACTTTTTATATATTTAAGTAAATATATTTTAATCTTAGTTTAAAAAACAAAATTGCGTTCATTTTATTATAACACTGCGAAAAACTGGAAAGCTATGTTTGCTTATCATATTTATTTTACTGAAAATCCTTTTATAAACTGTTTTAGGTGCTTCATTGAGAATCCAAATTAAAGTTTATTACATCGTTACATTAGATGTATTACATTTAAATAGAAAATAAGAAAGTAAATATTCTAATTCTTTTTATATCCTTTTAATTATTTCCTTATGGTAATAATTTAATCAATATTCTGTGTTTTTCTTTCTTTCATAATTATCAGCAATTTATAAAATATCCTTCGATATATATCCTTCGTAATTAAATGTAACTATCTGAGTCCGAGTTATCTGCTTCAAAATTATTCATCAGAACTTAACCGAAATTTTAAAATATCTTAAGAATATGATGTACTTTTTTAAATTGAATAAATGAACCCTGAAAACAATTTGTTTGGTTACATTACCTTTTGCTTTGGTGAAAGTTAAAAAGGTTTCATTGGTTTCACTTTTAACATGGAAGAAATGTATAAGTTAATTCCTTTCATCTCCAAAACAAAAAATTATGATAGAGCAATATGCTATATTCATAACATGTAATATTTTTTTAATCCCCATAATGCATGAAAAGTTTCATTAATATACCCATCATATCATTATATTACATTTTAGTGAATATTTTTTCATTTTATTGCTATGTTCAGGGTATGTTTATACTTCTTTTTGTTTAACATATTATCCCATTGTTATAAAACTTCAAGGTTTTAATTTAACATTTTACATAAAAGTGGTGTCCATTTAATTGAAGATTTCTTCACGTTTAACTAGTTAATAAGTTGTGTTGCCAATGTATTAAGTTTGCTTGCCACTCTAAAGCATTGATCTCTTTAGAATGTAAATACCACATTGGTGAATTATTATTGATTTCTTCTTGTTTAACTCATTAACCGGTTGGACCGATAGCTTTATGTTGTTAACTTAAATATTTAAAGGATAACCACTTTTGAACAGGATCATCACTTATTGAATCACAGTTTTCTGCTTCCTTAGTATTTGGAAAGAAAACTCATTGTTGCCACTTGGTAGTTAGTTCATACCTTATTTAAAATCCACAGTTGCTTTAGATTGATTTCGATATTAAAAGACAAATAATTTGGTTCATCATCATATTTGTTGCATATGAAATTTATTTATGTATTCAGCATATAAAGTTGTAAAATATATTTAGAAAATCAACCTATCATAGGAACTAAATGACGAGATGAACAACTTAAAAGCAAAAGGAACACTTCTATTTAACATCCGGGCTGACAGCATTTTGTGCATTTTTGCTCAAAGTAGTTTGGTATAGTTATCAAAGATTGTGTTTTTTTACAAAAGTTTTTATTAAATTTAATTATAATAATTTTTAAAAAATTATAACCAAAATTTATATTATTATGGAATTCAAATAAGTAATTCAGTGCTATAATTTTAGGTAAAATAAATAATTATACAATCTCAATCATTACTACTGTAGCTCAACATTCACCCTTATACATAAGACATTATTACATCATCCATTCTAATTCTTGTTTAAATACAATGAACATTACATTTTAATTGACTGATATCATAAAACCGCACGCAGTTGTAATTTTGTAACTTTCCCACTTTAATCTAACGGAAAAGAAGATACACAATGCGCCATTTATTAACAAACATTTTTCCTATATCCAATATGATTTTCAATCAGTGAACCAAATCTATTTTGACACAAATCTTGCTTTTACCATTCATGATAGATTGGTTTAAAATTATAAAAACTACTCCTAAAAATGCATTCTGAAGCGTTTTATTCGTAGAAGCGTATAATTCAATTTCTTATGAAGTGCTGGCATCAGAAGAAATTGTGAAGGATGCAGAATTACATATTAGATTACGAAACCAGATAGAGTGGATTCCTAATTACCCAAGGAGGTATGCACTTCTTTGCTCAGCTACTAAAATGCCGCTGCGTCTGAAAGCTCCGAAGCTAGAAACCGAAGAGAAAAGTTTATGAAATTATCAAAGTACTTTCCCAATTTATGACAGTGTTCTGCGAAACTTTAAATTCACTTAGTTATATGAATTTATCAAAAAGGCGAAACTCGTAAAATGGAAAATTTGAAGTACTTGACTGAAGGCTGTGCTGTACTTCAGGCGCTTTAGTTTAAAATTAAGCTACTACATGCTTCATCATTTAGATGGCGCACTCTGTTCCGATAGTATAGAACCTGCTGTTTTAGCTAAGTGATGAACTAAGTAAGTATTATGTCCAAAAATTATTTTACGTGTAATGAACCTAACATTTTATACGTAAAATTATTCATACAATAATATGGATTAACATGTAAGTCAAACAGTGGTGGCTAAAAGTGATGATAATTTTATTATGAATGTACTGAAATTTTAACTCTCACAATATTTTTAGTATCAGAAGTGATGTAATGCGCTAGTATTGTACACCATATGGTTCTATATTCTTTAACAACTTCAAAAAAAATTATTTACTTAAAAGTGGATATAAGATTCAGCGTTTTAAAGGGGAGTATTAAACTTGACTCAAATGAATACATCATTAAAATATCGCAAAAACAAAAATGTAGTTGTAAATAAATTATTCTTGCTTAAAATATTTGCCTCATCTGTTAAAGCAATTAAAAGAAAATGTTTTTGATTAATGATTTTATTAAAGATAGCAAACATGCAAAATTATTAAATTTATTTAAATTATGTATATGAAGGATTTAGCATCTAGACACCTTCATAATCTCGTCCTTTATATCCAGAATAAAAACAATAACCCAAATGTCTTTCAAAATAACATTCCAATTTAATTTTGATTTGTTTTTACATAGAGTTATGCATCTTGATTTAAATTTAATCTAATTTCAAACTGTATAATTTTGTTTAAAAAATATCTAAAGTATGCATAACTTTATGTAAAAGTTTAAATGTAACATTTACTTTTCAGAAATTACTTGAGATCTAGAATGAACTTCTGTTAAAATGGAAATTTTATTAAACATGAAAAACGAAATGAATGCCTTTCTTTGCCGATTTTTTTTTTTAGTAGTAAAATAAAACTGCTAACGGCTCAGTTGAAAAGTTGACAGCTATGATTAATCGAGTTTTTTTGATAGGCAGTTGCAAATCATAAATTCTTTCTCAAAGAGAAAATACCTTATCAAAATGGGCTGAAAACAAGCCTTTCCAATTTGGTCTAAAACAGCTCCATGCATAGAAAACACCATCATTAGAAATTTATTTTTTAAAGTTGCTTTGCTTATCTATTTTACAAATATCTTTATTTTTATATTTTAAACTTAAATAATATTGTGTTTTTTGGAGTATAATTTAAAATATTAATTAAAAGGAAAATATACCAAAAAAATGTTGCAATGCACTTTGTATTTAAAATTTAATTTTATAAATTGTTATCCGTTTCGTAATTTATGCAATTCACACAATTATATAACACAACAGAAAGGTATTTGCATTAAGTAAAAAGCAAGTTGTTATAATCTCAATATTAAATATTCAATAAAAATTGATAATTTTCTGACGAAAATATTTCATTAAAAAATTAAGAAACTACTTTAAACTTTGTTACATTTGAAATCCCTTCCGTTACATTTAAATGTTAAATGCTATAAAAATAATTTTATCAGAAAATAATGACAACTTATAAGAATCAATCGCCGTAAGATATTAAAAACTTAAAAAAAACTTAAATAATAAATAAAAGATGTAGTGTAATATTTATAATAAAAAAATCCTTTTATTTTAATTATTCATAAATTTTTTAATGCAATTATTAGACTTTAATTTAGTTATTTCGTTTGTTTTTTTATTATTCATAAAAAAGTTTTGTATTTTAATAAAGTGAATTGAGTGAAAATACTGAAATATATCATATTACTTTACGGTAAAAAGTAATTGTTTCTTCCTTTTCACCAAAATTTTAACTGAATAAGACAGAGGTGACAAAACCTAGATCAAAGGTATTCGAAGGTTAGTTGAAATATTGTTATATGATTATATGAGATATCAACCTATATATGATTATATGATATATCACACTATATATCAATACACATTATATTTAATAATACATTAAATATAATGGGTATTAATATATAGTGTAATTTTACTTGCCAACAAAATTATATTTATAATATTGCAACAAAAACCTATTTTATTATTCATTAGAATATCATGCCAAAAAGAATTAATTAAAATAAATAGAAATGAAGCCTAGCCTATAATAAAAATGCGTACATTCTATCACAGTAATTTTGTTTTAGGTACAAAAGCGTACTTAGTAGAATATTTCTTCCAGTTTAAAAGCGGATTCTAGAATATTCTCCTGGAATTTCGCTAAAGCAAAGCTAACGACATTAAGCAAATGCTTTCCGGTCTCATCTATTTAATTTAAGGGCACATTCTCCGATGCCGGAAAACACTTCTGAAAAAAAAAACATAAAAAAAAAAATGCGAAGACCACAGTTTTTTCGGTCTTTAGAAGCCATTTTCTTTAGCATGCTTTTTAGGAAGAACGTTCACAGAAGACGGGACATTGTGGTATGTTCTTTACTGCTATGCAACAGGCGATTGTTTCTCTAATTACACTTCAGGGAGCCGTATTTCCGGCGCCTTTATACAGCGCAAGTGGGTCATTTGGGCAAAAACCGGAGGGCACTTTGTCTGAGATTGCAGTGGGCTCTTCATGGCGTAATGGCTTTTTAAAAGCAAACAGTTTGGATGCAAAATGTTATGCATAGAAACATGCTATGCATATATTTGTTTAGGTTGAAGAATATTGGCTTTTCCAAAATAATTTACTTTATAAATTAACATAATATAATATAATACGTTGAGTTGTCTTGTTAAAAAAGAAATGTTTATATAATTTTTAACATTAATAAAGAGTTACCTACCTATACAACAGGTCAAAAGGAAGGAAATTTGTGGTCTGAAATATAGGATTTCTTTATCTCTTCCTTCCGTATTTTCTTAACTGTTGGCGGAATTTTGCTATGTTGTCCATTTTGATTAGTTAGGTTATTCTGTAGATGCACATTAATTGGTTTCATTTAGATTATCAGTTTATTATGGAAATGCATATTAGGTGGTTGCCATTTAATTCGTACTATATCATTGTAGACATTTAAATCGATGAATAATTTATTATGTACATTAGCTGGTTTTAATTTAGATCAGCTAATATATCATGGAGATAAATTTAAGCAGATTACAATTAAATTGTCAGTTTCATATGGAAATGCCCGATTTGGCAGTTTATTATGGAAGTGCATATTAAAAGGTTGTCATTTAGATGAATTAGATAGCATATGATTGATTTCAAAATTAGGTGTTTTTTAACTATTATGGAAATACATATTACGCGATTCATTTAAATTGGTTATTTTTTTATGGAATTGCAAATAAATGGCATTTTATTTAGATTGGTTAGTGTATTATAAAAGGTATCAATTAACTGGAATTAATTTAGATTGAACAATATGTTATGAAAATGTACAATATGTTGTTTTAATTAAATTGAATAAGAATTATTCAATTATAATATATATTATATTCAACAATATATTATGTTCAATAATTGAAATTAATAATTAATTAAGCGATTTCACTTCGATTGCGCTATTTTCAAAGTTCTCCGGCCAGCTTAAAATAGATGCGAAATTATATAAAAAAGAAATAGAAAACATAGATGACAAATATTATTACATTTCCAAAGCATTTAAATCTCAAGTAATCGTAATTAAAACATAGATTTTACTGATAAGAGATTTAAAAAAAAATGTTAGCTAACTCTTAATTTTGTACAATAAAGGACATCCATTATGCGTTCCTTTAAATAGATGATACAATAATCAAGATCCTTCAAAGGAATTTTAAGATAAAAACCTTCATAATGAAAGGGGTCCCCCATTCATGTTTCAGATATCTGCTTCCAGTCATGTTGGAAGTTGCTGACTATCTATCTCTCAAATTTGTTACAGAGCTTGATTTGCAAAGGAATAAATTCAAAAATTTGAAATAATGGTATCTTTGAAATGATTTAGTGTAAATTGCATTTAAAGAAGCATTAAACTTTTATAGTCAGCTTTTACAAGTTTTTAGTATGTTAAATATATTGTCATGAAAGGGACTGGATAGCAAAGTCTTTCATCTAAAAATCAATTATCTGTATCATTAATGATGATTTTTTGTATAATCTACAGTTGGTGTACATCTTAATATCATAACTATCTTTTATATTATAAGTATTTACAAAGTAATTCACGAATTGATCTTTATTCCGTAAAGTGTCTCTGGATTTGAAGATATAAATGGAGGTACGTCTTCAAGTCATTTTACCAAAATTTTGCAATTTGGAAAGTATTCGTTGCAGTCGTTGCAATTCGTTGCAACACAGGTTGACTCAACGATGTGATACTACCATGGTAAGATGGTCAAAAGGCTTTGCTCATGAATAATAGAAATTGAGGAAACTACTCTTGGAATGAAAATCTATTCTTTTCCTAGAAAGTACATTATACTGATTGTTTACATTGTATTTCTGATTTTGTGGAATTTCACAATACTTGTCATAATGTCATAAGACAAAATGAAGAATTATCCCAATCAAAATAATTGAATTATTTTGAATATAAATGTAAAAGAAAGGATAGCCACAGTGAAATTCGAAGCGTTTATTTGGCTACTTTACAAAAAGTTCTGATCTTCATGATGCAGACGTAAGTTAAACAAGCATTAGAAATAATTATTACTTCGCCGATTTCTTTTGTGCATCGTTATCTTTCTCTATTAATCCTAAATTATTGGGGAGATAATTTAACATTTTCGTTTGCTGAGTTTGAGTTATTATTCTGAAGCTCCGAAATATCCAGTATCATCACGCTCTGTGATACTTATTAAGCAGTGGCCGTAATTAGACGTAACCACTCTGAATAATGATTTGTTAGCACATAAGAAAACTTCGTTTGCCTTGGTGTGCTATTAAAAGGTTGGAGACAGTTATTAAGAAAAATAATTTACTGATCTCCTGAAAGATAGGAAAATGCTTCGTAAGATAATTGTTTCGAACTAATTTGCCTTAAAGTGTAATTAAGTGGTTGCTGTTGTTAAAATATGCAAAACAGAAATACATGCGATTTTATTATTGTCAATGTTTAGACATGTATATTTTTGCGATGAGTAACTATCTTTATATACGAAACAAAAATGATGCTCTAAAAACCATAGAGTAATAATATAATAAAGCTTGCATTGGTGTTACTAGAATGGGGCAAACATACTCCTTATTTGATTATACACACCATTCAACTTTAGTTTTACATGTACTATGTCAATCTGGCGATTTTTAGCAACAATTCTTTTCTTTGGTTATTACAAATTCATGCTTTGGGCGCGATAAAGGTCTATTCAGACGGTTTGAAATTTTGAAAATTTTCTTATCCCTTTTTTATTTATTCCTTTTTTTACAAATCTGAGATTTATTTGATAGCTTCATATATTTTCATAGTATCGTGGAACTCATGCCAGGACAAAATTATTTTATGATAAAAAATTCTTTTTAACGGAAGCCAGACATCTGCTAAGCTCACATGGGGATATTATGAAATCTTAAGGCCCAAATATAAAATCACAAATGCATATCTTATATTTTCTTAAACGTCGCAATTAATGATATTCCGAAGATTGTTGCAATTTTTGAATACCGAGTTATTTGGTCTGAGGTCAAAATTTATTTATATGTTATAGTTGTAATACATTCAAGGTGCCTCCAGGTGCCTTTCAGCCCATCACCCATTTTAAGTTACCGAAGTTTTAGAGTGGTGGCACTGGCTGTTCATCTATACCACAGTGGTAATGCATTCTGTCCTATAAAATTATTGTGCTATTTGCATTGACACAACAGCTTTTGGCTCTTCATCGTTTGTTGAGTTTCGAATAAAGAGCCTTTTTTCTGAAATATCACATGCTATCCATCAAGCCATATCTGGACCTTCAAAATGAAGATGGAATTTATGTTTCTGTGAGGTAATTTATAGAAATAAAAATTAACACCTCATTGAACAGAATAGGGAAATAAAACTTATATTTACCCTTGACAATATTTATTTTTTTTTTTGTCCTTTATATATCCTCCATTTTACTGTGATGTTTAATGAAATCCACTATACAACATATCTCGATTAGATAGAAAAAAAATATATTATCATATTTTCATTCTATTTGCTTGAAATCATAATTCTTTTACGAGATTCTTCCAAAAATAAAGAAATTTATATTAAACAAATAACAGATTAGTAAGTTTTTAAAACCAAAGACCCTCAACATAATTGAAAGCCTAAATGAATGAAAACAAAGCGAGTTACATTATTTGCTTGTTTTAAATATTTGATGTTCAGAATGGAGAAACAAAATCTTTCAAACATAATAAGGTTTAACTTCTAAATGTCTTTTTACGTATCGTTTACACCATTAGAAAAGGAGAAAAAAGGATTTACTTATAATGATACATTGTCAGAATCAAACGAATTTGAATGCAAACAAAAATTAGAATTAAAAAATAAATATTCGTTGCAAGCTCAAATAAAAATGATTGCCTTTTTCAACAGAAATCGTTTTATCTTGGCGTTGTAATTATTAATTATTAACATTTCCAATTTTTTTTTATATATTTTAAGTAAATATATTTTAATCTTAGTTTAAAAATAAACTCAATCAGTTGCTTTCATCTTAATATAACACTGCAAAAAACTGAATGTTCTGTTTGCTGATCATATTTATTCTACAGAAAATCATTTTTACAAACTTCTTAATTGCGAATTCAAATTAAAGTTTATTACATTGTAATATTATTTGTATAACATTTTACGAGAAAATACAGTAATTAAAAAAAAAAAATTCAAATTTATTTTTCTTTTTAATTATTTCTTTATGGAAGTTGTTTAATCAGTATTCTGTGTTTTTGTATCTTTTTAATTATTATAAATTTACAAAAATATTGTAAATTTTCTTCATAATTAAGTGTAGCTATCTGAGTCTAAAAACTAATACGCTCTTAAGAATTGGTTGACACTTAATTGTACAGCAGATTCATTTACTTATCATATTTACAATACATGGAATCATTGTTATATATCTTATAAAGTGTTTAATTGAGTATCCAAATTAAAATTTATGACATAGTTTATTATGTGCATCATGTTTTTTAATAGGAATTATTATTGTAATTTTTTTCACTCAAACTAATTTTCCTTTTAATTATTTCCATATGTGAATTTTTGAATCTGCATTCTGTATTTTCCTTTTTTTTAAATTTATCCCTGGAATGAAATATTGTACATTTTATTTATAATTAAAAATAGTTAAGTTCCAACTATTTGCATTTAAAAGTTTTCATCAGAATACTTGTAAATTTTCAGAATATCTTAATTGTATTATCAGAAAGAAATTTACACTAAAACTAATTCGAAAAATTAAGAGAATTGAGCGTTGTTCAGCAAAGTCTCCAATATTAACCTTCGAAAACTGGTGTTCAATACATTTTTTTTTCATTAATTTAAGACGAATTTTTTAAACGTACCAAAACTACATACATTTTCTTCCCTAAGAATAAACCATTAATTTCTCTAGAAACAGCATCTATATGTGCAATTAGATGCTGTTTCATTATTCAAAAATTTTGTTTTATTTTATTTTATTTTTTTTTATTCATGCAAACAATTACAGTTACATTGCCTTAAAGAACACAGCCATATCTCTGTTTTTGGATAAAATGATGAAGAAAAAACTTCCGTAAATCGAAGTAAAAGACTGGCATTTTTTTTAATTCCAAAATTGTTCATTTTTTATTTATTTATTACTTATTTTTGCGACGGATGTGCTTTTTAAATTTCATAAATGAACCCTCAAAACCATTTGACTGATATCATAACTTTTGCTTTGCTTTGGTGAAAGTAAAATAGATTGTATTGGTTTCCCTTTTAACGTGGATGATATGTATAAGTAAATTTCATTTATCTCGAAA
Organism: Caerostris extrusa; assembly: GCA_021605095.1. Classification (NCBI taxonomy): domain Eukaryota; kingdom Metazoa; phylum Arthropoda; class Arachnida; order Araneae; family Araneidae; genus Caerostris; species Caerostris extrusa. The sequence goes on along the minus strand of BPLR01008927.1, from coordinate 59,861 downwards.
ACAAAATTATTTTCATATAATATGCTGTACCCATTTATAGAATTATTGATAGAATAATATGCCACAAAATTATATTTTTGTAGCAAAGAATAAGAATAGAAAAAGTCAATTAATTTATCCATTATATCTTTTTAATGCATTTTAATGTATGCTTGTTAATGTCGTTGCTATATTAATGATATATTTACTCTTCTTTTGTTTAAACTATAAACTTATTGTGTTAACCAATTCAGTGTGTTTAATATAACAGCAAAACATAAAAGACACTACTTTTTTGAAACATTGATTTCTTCACGTTTAACTCATTAACAAATTGTGTTGACCAATTTAGTGTGTTTGTTTACCACTCTAAAAACACTGATCTCTTTAGAATTGAAACACCACATCAGTGAATTATTTATTTCTTCTTATTTAACAAATTAACAAAGGTGAATTGTCCGCTTTATGGTGTTACATTACCAATTTAAAGCATGGAACTACTTTTGAACAGGATCATCACCTTACTGAATCTCAATTTTCAGCTTCCTTCGAATTTGGCACGACATCTTAATGTTTCCATTTGTGAAGTTAGTGTAATCCATATATTAATATTTAAAAATTCACAAATGTTTTATGTATTTCAAGTTTCAGTTTGATGATGATTTTAGTTTGGTTGTAAAATATATATAATTAATTTGTTGCATATATCATCACAGTTGTTGTATTTGCAATTTATTTATCTTTTCTGCATATATAGTTTTGAAATCAATTTAAAATCAACCAATCATGATAATTAAATGACTACATGGACAACTTAAAAAGATAAGGTAACCCTTTTTTAGCATGCTGTTGACCACATACTGCGCATTCTTGCTCAAAATAGTTTGCTGCAGTTGTAAATAATTGTGGCTTTTTTAAGTACAGTTTTTATTAAATTTGAACAATAGCAAACTTTTCTTTTTTTTTTATATTATAATCAAAATTTAGATTATAATAGATTAAAATAAGTAATTTAGTGTTATAATTTTAGTTAAAATAATATATTTTACAATTTGAGTCATTACTATTCCAGTCCGACATTCATCCTTATACATTAGCTTTCCTTACATCAACGATTGTGATTCTTAATGAAATGCAATGATCTTTACAGTTTAATTAAATAAATTCATAAAAGCATGCAGATTTAACCTTTTTGCCCTTCCTAATTTTCAACACACTTTAATCTAACAGGAAAAAAAAATTAAATGCAATGTTTTATTAAAAGTCCATTTACTAAAGTCATTTTCAACCAGAGAATCAAATCTATTTTGACACAAATCTCAATTTTCACCATTCATGATCGAGCGGTTGCCATTAAAAATTATAAAACTTCTCAAGAAAATACTCTCAGAATTCTTTTTTTTTAACTAATTCAATTCCCATTGAATTGCTGACATCAGTAGAAATAGTGATGTCTGCAGAAATACATATTAGATTACAAAACCCAGATAGAGTGGAGTCCTAATTACCCGAGAAGGTATGCAGTTCTTTGTCCAACTACTAAAATGCTGTTCCGCCTAAAAGCTCCAAGGCCAGAAACCGAAGAGAAAACTTTATGAAATTATCCAAAGTACTTTCCCAGTTTATTACAGTGTTCTGCAAAAACTTCAAATTCACTTAGTTATTTGAATTTAGCGATAGTCGAAACTCGTAAAAGGGAAAATTTGAAGTACTGAACTGAAGGCCTTTCTGTACTTCAGGCGTTTTAGTTTAAAACTAAGCCACTACACCATTACGAAACAATTTATATTCTTCTTCGTAGACCAGAGATGCCTGATTTTGGACAAGATTGGATTTCATAACTAGGTTTTATAGATAAAGAATACAACATAGTTTAAGATATCTTATTTGAATGTGACAAGATACATTCTTTTAAAAAAGTTATTGATGTCTTCTGTTAAACATAAATTTTTTGTTTCCATACTTTTGCTGAGGCAGTAAAGACCATATAGTACTAACACAATATTTTAATTAATGTACCTCAGACATTTTAGTTTGATATTAAACTATGAAACAAATTCGAATCAGTCCATATACTTTACCGTAGATTAGCGACGCCTGTAAGAGTAAGTTGGATTTCTACGTTTTATTTTATAGATAACATGTATGTGTAACATACTTTAAGATGTTTTATGTGAAATTGTCAAGGTAAATTCTTAAAAATGTTTGATGTGTTTGTTTTGTTTTTTTTTATACTTTTTGTTAAAGCAGCCAGGGATATAATACTATCAAAATATTTTAATTAATTCAATTTAATAATGAATTAACTTTCCTTAATATACCTAATTTATTTAAAATAGGTTTATTGAGGAGTGTTAATTTAGAATCTAGAAACTTAGATCACGTCTTTTCTGTCCAGAAAAACACAATACTAAAAACGTTGTTCAAAAATTACATTTTTAATTTAATTTAATTTTTTGTTACAAAGAATTGTGCATCTTGATTTAATTTTAATCTAATCTAATCTGAAAATATATTATTCTTTTTCAAAAAAATATGTAAAATGTACATAAACTTTATCTAAAAAATGTTAAAATGCATTTACTTTTCAGCAATTACTTGAGGTCAAGAATGAATCTCTACTAAAATGGAAATTTTATTAAACATGAAAAACGAAATGAATGCCTTCCTTTTGCCCGTTTTTAATAGAGAAATAAAATCGCTTACGGCAGAGTCGAAAAGTTGACAGCTATGATTAATCGATTTTTTATTCTTCTGATAGCCCGTTGAATTTTCTTAACTTTTATGAAGGAAAAGGAAATGTCTTGTCAAAATGGCTTGAAAACAAGCTTTTCAAATTGGCCTAAAGCAGCTCCCTGTATAGAAAATGTTATCTTAAAAATTATTTTTAATGCTGCTTTCCTTATCTATTTTACAAATATTTTTATTTTTATTTTTAAACATAAATAAATTATGTTTTTTGGAGTATAATTTTAAATATTAATTTAAATGTAAAACATATAAAAAATATTGTAATGTACTTTCCACTAAATTTATAAATTGTTATACTTTCTTAATTTGGGCAATTCACACAATTATGTAACACAACAGAAAGTTATTTGCATTAAGAAAAAAGCAACTTGTAACAGTCACAATATTAAATATTCAATAAAAATGAATAATTTTCTGAGGAAAATTAAAAACTTTCTTAAAATTTGAAATCATTTCCTTAATATTCAAATGTTAAAAGCTATAAAAATATTTTCACTGGAAGAAAAATGACATACTGATTAATTTAAACCACACTAAATATTTTTAAAAAAAATCAAACGAAAGAAATATTCTGCAATATTTATAATAAAAAATTACTGGTAATTTAATTATTCATGAATTTTTATTAAAATTATAAGGCTTTTTTTATTTATTTCATTTGCTTTGTTCTTATTAATGAAAAAAATTATTCATTATATAATTAATTGAGTGAAAATACTGAAGCGTTTCATAATACTGTGTGGTAAAAAGTAATTATAATAATTTCTATTCAAAAGTCTTTGAAGTAAATAAAATGTGTCAAAATTCAGGTCAAAGGTCTTCAAAGGTCAGTTGAAATTTTATTATACGATTACATGAGACATCAACATATTAAAATATACATTAAATGTAGTGTGTATGACACTTGCAAAAATTAATTTTCATTCACATTATACAAATATATTTGCCCATAAATTAATATTTATTACAATACAACAGTAATTTAATGTATTTTTTTCTTCAGATAATCATGTCAAAAGAAATAATAAAATACAATAAATAGAACTAAACATAGTCTATATTAAAAATGTATATTCTATCAGAGCAATTTTTGTTCTTGGATCAAAAAACGTACCAAGTAAAACATTTCTTTTAGTCTAGTATCTGAGGATAGGAAACCTTCCTCGAATTTCGCTAAAGCAAATCTAATGAAATTAAGCAAATGCTTTCCGGTCCCATCTATTTAATTTCTCCGATGCCAGGAAAACACTTCCGAAAACAAAATGAAAAAAGTAAACGAAAAAACTCTCGAAGGCCATAATTTTCCTCGGCTTTTAGAAGCCGTTTTCTTTAGCACGCCTTTCAGAAGAAAACTCACCGAAGGGACTTTGTTATGTTCTTTACTGGCTATTGTAACGGCAATTGTCTCTCTCATTACACTTCTGGGGGCCGTGTTTCCGGCGCGTTTAAACAGCGCCAAGTGTGTCATTTGAGCAAAAACCAGAGGGCACTTTGCCTGGAGATTGATGTGGGGTCTTCAAGACTCAATTGGTTTTTAAGGCAACTAGTTTGGATGGAAAATGGTATGTATAGAAACATGCTATGCAGATATTTGTTTAGGCAGAAAACGTTAGAAGATATATATATTGTCATATATATATATATATATATATCGAGATAATTTTACTGTAAATTTATATTATATATATATATATATACGTTTATTGAGTTGACTTGTTAAAAAAGAAATGCATATATTATTTTAATTCATTAATATATATTTACCTCCTTTAGAACAGGTCAAAGACAATAAAGCCTGTGATCTTTATATATGGCCACTTTAATTCTTTTTTTTTCTATATTCACTTAACTATTGAAGATTTATTGTTTTATTTAGATCAGCCAACATTTTATTGAGATAAATTGAATTAGTGGATTTTTAATGGATTTCAATTAGATTATCAGTTTATTTTGGAAGTGAATATTAATGGGTTGTCGTTCAGACAAATTGGATATCATATAATAGACTTCAATATTTAGGTGGAATTTCAGTTCAGATTTTCAATTTATTATGGAATTATATATTAGACTATTTATACATAAATCAAAAGTTAATTATGGCAGCGTATATTGATTTCATTTAAAGTGGTCAGTTTGTTATGAGAGGAATATTAATGGCCTTAGTTTAAATTTGCCGGTGTGCTATAAAAGGAATCAATTAACTAGAATTAATTTAGGTTGAACAATTTATTATGGAATTGTACAAAAATGAGAAAAAATTAGGAATGACTCATTAAATTATTTCTCTTTAAAATGGTCAATTAATCGTAGAAAGTTATAATTTCCAATGCTATAATGCTTTTTAAAAAAAATTTTGTGTTCTTTATTTGACTTTCCGTGGATATGCATTTTAGTTATTTCTTTTATCGTCAAATTCCTGCAAATGAAAATTAAAAAAATAATATTATTAAGTCGAGTTAAAATTGTCTAATTATTTGAATTGATGAGGTAAAAAAAATGACTTTTTTTTTAAATAAAAATTTTTCTAATTCTTAATAATGTTGCATAAACAGTGCATACTTATTATTGTTTTTTTAAACTCAATATTGTATTGAAAATCATATTTTCTAAATGCTGCGATATTGTGGACTAAATGCTAAATGATGTTGGTGATACGTTTAATGGTAAAAAATCTTATTTTTTCGTAATTTATATTATTTACTGTGAAATAAAAATGATCAATTGATTATTTTAACCCAATTTCTATTAACCAAGATAGTTTTCTACAATATCCATTCTGATTACAGTTACTGTTATTGTAATTTATATGAGATTTCCTACATTTTTTACTATGGACGACAATTGCCTGTTTTAAATTTTTAATATATTATGTTATTACAAATTTCATTCATATTTTTAGAAAATGCCATTTATTAATTTGTAATTTATTTATTTAGTTTTTGGTGCAAACATTTTCAAATCAAATTATGACTTTTTTTGTATTTGAGGTGACATACTCATGCAAATTCCTGTAAAAAATTAAGCAAGAAGGTTGTTATTCAAAATAAAAAAATTTAAACTTTTGAAGCTTTTTAGAAATTCAAGATCAGGAGAAGCAATAGTGATAATTGATTGAAGTGAAGCATTGAATTGATAACATGTTCAAAAAATTAGAGTAAAATCTCTCAAGTGTATTTTAACAATCATAATGAGAACATATTCTGTTAGGGGTAACGCAGCCTGGTGGCTAGCGAGTTGGGCTGCCGAACTCGGTGATCCTGGTTCGAAACCTAACATGTGAAGCTTACACATAAGTATCCCTAGGTATGTATGAAATCGAACACCATATCGTGTCTGTCTGTATTTAACTATTTTTATCCGTTCTGTCTATTCACAATATAGATACGAATGTTGTCGGTATGCCATCACTTTCCAGGTTTCAAACCAAACCCCTTTAAATCGGATGGCTGCGCTATCTCTCAGAAAGATTCGACCTGTAAAATTAAGTTTAAAATTATAAAAAAAATATAATAGATAGACTTAGATGTTTAACATAATTGCACTTTTTAGGCGTTTAGATCTCAATTAATCCTAATTAAATCATATGCTTTACTGATAAGAGATTTATAAATATTAAAGCTAACTCTTAATGTCGCACATTCAAAGCTATCAACTATGCCTCTTAAAAGATGATATACTAATCAAGTTTCCTCAAAGGAATTTTCAGATAAAAGCTTCATATTGAAAAGGGTCACCCACTCATGTTTAAAAAGCTGGAAGTTGTTGACTTTCTATCTTGCAAATTTGTTACAGAGCTTGATTTGCAAACGAATAAATTCAAGAAGATAAAATGAAGGTGTCTTTGAAATGATTTAGACAAAATTTCATTTAAAGTCGTATTAAACTTTGATCTTTACCTTTAACATGTTCCGGTGAAACATTTTATTAAAATACAACTTACAATCTAAACTTGCAATGATTATAAAGATTGCTTAAATTTTTTCGTTTTTAATATGTGTTAAAAGACATTACTTTTACAAGTACTATTTTAGAAATAAGATAAATGGTTAGTAATATAGAGGACTTACATTAAATCTTGAACAATACATTTTTATTTTTGCATTCAATTTTAAGAAAATTTAACATGTTTTTTTTAAGTTAAAACATAAATTGTAGTAATTGTGGAAAAATAGTCAAAAATAATTTTTTTTGCATAATATGCAGTAAATGTTATTACTCCGTTAAAAAATATTGGAGCTAATTTACAAAATTTTATTATGCAATTGTTATTTACAACCAGATATAATATTAAATTTAAACATGAAATGACTTAATAGCGTACACTGTTGACAAATTTTCAAGGTGATGTGATATATTTTTAATTCAGACCTAACTATGCTGTTACAATTCAATAAATGTCAATCCATTAAAACATGAATAGTTAACATTAGCATAGTTTTGCAACATTATTTTCTGTTCTCTTCTATTTTCTTATTTTAACATCATATCCTTATTTGCCTAACTCCTGCTTCAATGGTAACTTTAGAAGTTTGTATGCAAGTAAGTCAACTGTGATTTTCAACTGGAATCCACTGGTGGATTAGGGTTTCTCCAATCTGTTAAACCCAATGTGGACTGTATTTTTTTTACTACACTATGGTTATCATGGCATCATTTAAGTTTCCTATGTGAACAAATTTACCCACAGTAACTGAGCATATATAAACAATGATAGTAATAAAAATTTCTGTTTTACATATTTTACCAACATAATTACTCTTAAAGGTAAATTAGTTCGAAACAATTATTTTTCGAAACTCCTTTCCTATCTTTCAGGAGATCAGTACATTATTCCTCTTAATAACTGTCTTCAACCTTTTAATAACAGAGCAAGCCAAACGAAGTTTTCTTGTGTGCTAACAAATCATTATCCAGAGTTGTTACGTCTAATTACAACCACTGCTTAATAAGTATCACAGAGCGTGATGATACTGGATATATCGGAGTCACAGAACAATAATTCATAGTCAGCAACGAAAATGCTAAATTATCTTCCCAATAATTTATTATTAACAGAGAAAGACAGCGATGTGCGAAAGAAAGCTGCGAAGTAATAATTCTTTCTAATGATTGTTTAATTTACATCTGCATCATTAAGATGAGAACTTCTTGTAAAGTAGCCAAATAAACACTTCCATTTGCCTTGCATCTATTCTTTTCTTTTATTAGATTTATTCTCAAAGCAGTTCCATTATTTTGAGTGGGGCAATTCCTTCCTTTGTCTTATGATAAGCAGTGCAGTTTCCAAAATATTATGTATAGCTTAAAAAAAAAAAAAACTTAAACATACGAAGAGAAACATGTCATTTCAATAAACTTCCATTCAAGACATAGGCGCATTCCTTTTCGATGCTTTGACTGATGAATCTACAGAGATCCACTTTACTATGGTAGCAACACAATCATTGGGTCAACCTGTGCTATTAATTGCAACGCATACTTTCCAACGTGCCAATATGGGCAAAAAGATCTGAAGTTACTTTCGTAATATTTATCTCTTAAAATTTAGAGAAGATTTCCCGAATATTGACTAATTATTTAATTAAAAAAAAATAAGTAAGATCGAAGGAAAATCCAAAATTTTCCCCTTTACTTAGGGAATGCATTAAATCACAGAGATTGAAGAATTTAACCATTCTTCAATGCATTTCAGAAAGTTCTATTATACATAACTCTTACTAACTTATACATAACTCTTACTAACTTCTCTGACATAACTCTTACTAACTTCCTTCATAACTCTTACTAACTTCTCTTATACATAACTTTACTCTCTATTATAATTTAATCTAACATAAACTCTTTTTAAACATTCTTAACAAACGTCTCTGTTCTGTACTTTAATGGCTAAACTTTAATCTAGCAGTTTCATCTTTTTTTACACTTTTATAATTTCGAAGCCTTTGCATTTTGTGTCTTTCCTTTCTGTAAAAAAACACACTGTTTTATGCCTTATCTCGCGCTGCATGCTAGCACTTTTAGCGAACTAAAGATTCTTAAGACATGTTTTGTTTTCACTGCCCTTCCATGTAAACATGAGACAAAGACTAACTAAAATAATTAAATAACGTAGGGCAAGAATTTTAAAAATCTCAACCTCCAAACGATTACTATTTTTAAAGTTTTTTGCGAGGTTCAATTTTTCTTGCCAACTTGCAATTTTAGTATTTTTGTCTAACTTTGCCCACTTTAATGTTTAATTCATCCAAAAACAGTGTTTACTATTACAAATACCCGTGTAACCAATTAAAAATTTATGTTGGAATATTTAGATATTTTTCTTATGTTTTTTTAGGAATTTTTATTTTCTAAAGATAAACTACAGGAATTGGTTTATATACGAATCCATAGATCTGTTAAAAAACAGGTTTTCTTTAATCATGGAACATAAATCAAATATATTTAAATATAGCACGATTTTATTTAGTTAGTTCAATTATTATTATAATTTGAAATTAAGTTAGCACACTTTGCGAATAGCTGGGCTTTATTTTTAATTATTTTTGTGAAACTCGTATTTCCTAATCCAAATCACGTATATTCCAAAACGCGCAATGTTAGGAAGAGTTTGAGTTAGTGGATGTCTTTCTAGTGTAAATTAGCAAGCATTTACGTGTGAGATGGAAAAAAAAATCAAAAGAACTCCCACCATGCACACTGACTGTTTCTATAATTGATATATGCAGATTATAATAATTATCATTACTTATCCTCGCTTATGATTTTCAAAACTACTACTCCGCTGAGCCTAAGAGAAATTCCTGGAAATTTCACTAGATAACTTTGTTACCGATGCGAGATGATTCAAGCACGTTGTCAAAATCGCAATTGGGTCTTCTCATTTTTAAAATAGTAAATCTTAAAAAAAATCTGAGCCCTGGACAATTGGACCAAAAAATTGAGCTGAATGTTATCAACAGTTGAGAGTATTAAAAGTTACAAGTAGTATAGCGATTTGTTTATTGAAATACTATTATTGTTATTGTTAGAGTTAACTGTTTATTGAATACAACTGTTTTTACAACTAGTGTATTGATTTTTATATTGAAATAACCCTCACTTGCTTAAATAAAAGGAAATTATATAAAACCCTAGATGTAATAAAGATTTTTAATGTAATAAATAAGTCAGATCGAAGGAAAATCCAAAATATATTCCTTTACTTAGGGAATGGAATATAATACAGAGATTAAAATGTTTAACCATCCTTCTGTGCATTTCTGATATTTCTATTATATCCATAATTAAACTCTTTTATACATGTCGCTGTTCTGTACTATAATAGCTAAATTTTATCTAATAGGTCCATCTTTTCTACAATTTTTTTTTAATTTCTAAGCCTTTGTTTTTTTTGCATCTTTCCTTTCCATAAAAAGATTCTTTTGTTTTATGCCTAATCTCGCGCTGCATACACTTTCAGCGAGCTAAAGAGTCTTAAGACATGTTTTGGTTTTACTGCCCTTCAGTGTAAACATGAGACAAGATGAACTAAAATAATTAAATAACACAGATAAAGAATTTTAAAATTTCACCCTCCAGACGATTATTTATTATTTTTGAAGTTTTTTTGGTGGTGCAATTTTCTTGGCAACTTGCAATTTAATATTTTATGTCTCGTGGGAATTTTTGCATTTTAATGTTTAATTTAAAAAAAAAAAAGAATTTACTATTAAAAATAACCGTGTAATCAACTGAAAGTTTATGTTGAATATAGTTAGAAATAGCTTATACCGTATATTTTGATAAAGAATTTTTAAAACATTTTGAACTGCCGAAAAAAGGTAGGTACTTTTCTATTAACATATCAAAGGCGATAAATCGCCAAATATAGGGTAAATATAGCAAATTTTTATTTCTTTAAATTATGGGGAAAACTTAATTTCATTTAAAATTGAGTTATTCATTTAATGTAAATGTAAATTTTTGATTTTGAAGTAGTGTATATTACTGGTTTGTAGTGTCTTTGCCAAAACAAAAAATCTGATGATGCAGAAACGTGCTCCTACCTAACGGAAAACCAAAATGAACACCAGAAATAATAAAAAAATAACCTTAATTACTTAGCACAATGAAATAAAAATGGAAAAGGGAAATTATTTTATTATGTTAACTTCCCTTTTAAGTATTTTGCATTTTAAAACGTTAAACGTTAACGTTACATTAAAATAACAATGGAAAAGAGAAATTATTTTTATTATGTTAAGTATTTTGCATTTTAAAACGTTTATAATTTAATGTTAACTTTTTAAGAACTGTTTATTATATACCTTTATTTATAGGAATCTAAGACTGTTTTTTATTTCTAATGGAGAATCAATACAAAAAAAGGGGGCGGGGGGATACAGATTAAAATAGGAAATGTGCATAAACGAGTTAAACAAAGTTGAACAAAGTCATTGCCTTGAGAGTTTTCTAGCTTGCCTCGCCGTATTCGCCACAAATGCCAGCAACGATGGTCGAAAAATCCCAATGTGATGTAGATGTTTGTTAGATCAGTTCTTTTTGATTGAGACAAGCCATCAGCACATTTCATTGTAATGTATGTAGGCGAAATGGACGATCATGCCTTAAACCGTAGACCACCTAACCGTATAGAACGTTACACAGGGTGCAGAGACGGAGGTCTAAGACCCCGGAACGGAATCTAAGACTATAATTGATACGAATCTGATACGGAATCTAAGACTATAATATTCAGGAGCTTGAATGAATCTAATCTATTTAATGGCCTAATGAAACTTTGACGTTTGCACTGATCTGCTCTAGGCCAAAGATTTAGTGTAGTCCTACTGGCGTTTGGAAAATGACTTTCAAGTGAAAAATTCTTATGATTTCTTTTAAACCAGAAAGCGTCTAATCGTCAATGGGATAAAGCAATGTATGTGGTTTGTTGAGAAAGAACCATCAAGAAGAGATTTTTTTTCTGCTTCCATTTATTTTATTTTTGTAACAGGATGCCAGAGAAACTATAATTTTAAGTAACTTATAGTTTTCTGTTGATAATTTACTGTTTATAGTTTTATTAGCATGATAGAACGAAAAAACAAATCCACTTGAAAATTGGAAAACGCTGCAGCTGAGGAAGGGGGTAATATTTACGAATTTACATGAGAGTTAAAACAAATCCTTGCAAATCTCATGGTTCAAAAGCCTAAAACCCCTTTACTTTAGTCAAATTTTACAACATCACTAATTCCTCGAATAAAATTTGAATGTTTAGCGTTGTTAGTTAAAATATTGAATTCGATGTTAGTAAATTGTAATAGTTGGTGAATTTGGCTCATAAATTGTAGCGTTGGTGCTCTCTGCCTGGCAAAGGATGCCATAATTATTGATGTGTATAAGAAGTGTTTAAGAAGTGAATTAGAAAAAGGGCATTGCAGAAGTAGAGGCAATTTCAATTACTGCGAGTTTGAAATTTTCTAAAATAAGAAAAATAATTTTTATTGCATTTAAATAATCATAATCATAAGTTGTTCATAAAAGAAAACAAGTTTTCTTATTAATTAATATATAGTGTCAACATTATATTAATGATATACAATATAAATAAGAATAGTCTCTATTGATAAGATTCTATAAAGATTTATTGATTAAAACATAATAGTCTATCAATTTTTTTTTTTTAAAAATGTTTGCCGAATTTAGAATTGATATTATTTTCTCTACGACAATTAGCTTCAATATAAAAGTCATTCCATTGAACAGGACTGCAGAAAGAAAGGTATTCATCAATTGTACTACAAACCAGATAAAGGTTACCACGACAAACCGCTATCACTAATCTGTAAATTAGTTCCATAAACTATCTTCAGAGCGAAGCCCTATTCTGCCGGACTGAATGAGAAAGAAGCAGCTTCCAATTAAAACGTTCGGTCTCTGTCGAATGTCCTGTCTTCCTCCGGGCCACTCCCGGAAAACAGTTGAGTTGTTCTTGCGAGTTAATTATTCTCCAAAGATTATCGGTCAGTAATGGAGATTTAATATCCCCGAATTGTGTTCGTGTGTAAATTAGAACGAAGGCGGTTGAGGTGGGGTGAAATTCAAACCTGGTGTCGGAAGGTGCAATTAGGATTAATGTGTTTAAGATGTGTTTTTCAACGGACTTTTTAAAAAAATAATTTCCTTTTAGATTCGGGGTATTGGAAAAAGATTTAACTTTCGATTAGTGATTAAATTTGTTTAAGGTATCTTTAGGAAGTAAGTTTTAATTATACATCATTTATTCACCATAGATATAGGAAACACCTTTTTAAAATTTTGTTTTTAAAAACACATGTAATATTGAACGACTGATATTATCACACAATCAATAAATTTATATTCAAAATTCATTTTGAAATTTTTTTCAAATCAAGTAATTAAAAATAAAAATTGTCCTCATGTATCAAATTTATTTCATTATTAATTGTTTGCCACTCATTCATTGATTGCTACTACATTCCAGAACATTGTGCCAAACAACCTAAAGGACAGCCCAAAGAATTAACCCGATATGGAAGCTAATACCTGTACTACCGATGGGCATGGGGAATCTGTTGACCAAAATATGTTTTATTGGAATGGAGAAGGAGAAGAGGAAGATGTACAGATACTGAGAATTTCGTGTTGTTATTGATTCAAAATCATATTGGCCTATTGTGAGTCAAGAGATTGTGAATCAACAAGAATAACATGACCAACAAAAATTTGTCCTCTATTTAAAGCGATGCATAGCATATTCCGTATTCCCATGGAATTTGAATGAGTGTCCAAACACTGTGTGTTGCGTCATGGACAACGTGCTGTTCATCTGAACTTCATACGATGATTTATTACTCAAATGGCATCAAAATATAAACCACAGATATAAAATGAACAAATCTCAAGATAAATTAATTTACAATGGAATTACTTCGTTGGTGTTTATTTACAGAGTTTATAACATACAACAAGAAAATTATACCTAAATACATTTCAATATTCAATGGTAAGGCAATACCTTCTTTTTTTCACCAGAAGGATTTATTCACTTCTACGCATTTAAATGACATTTAAGATGTATAAAAAATGTATATATTTGGGTAAAATTAAAAAAATATATATTGCCGTAGTTTTGCTTTGGTTCTTTACATATGTGTTTGAACTAGTTAGAGTTTAAAATAAATTGACAGACAATGAGAGCTTTGCAAAAAAATGCCGTAAATCTAATTTCTCATAAACATACTTTTTTAAGCAGTATTACAGAGTGCCCCTTTTCTGCACATTTTAAATAACTCTCAACACCGGCACATAATAATTACAGAAGCAGCGCGAAAGGACATTACTCACCATCACTTATTTGGAAAACTTTCAAAATTGGTAATTAATTTCGAACCAGAATTTTTCAAAAATCTCCTTACCGAGTTAAAAGGTCTTAATAGATTTCTTTTCGGTATGAACGACACAGGCCCCATACTGAAAGACCGACTTTAAAGTTTATAAATTCTTTAATGACTCGTCCATTACTGGGACAAAGCCATTAAAAAGGTTGGCAAAAGGCAGTTTTAATTAAGGTTTGTGACAAAGCTCGAAAATATATTTGCCAGAAACTGCATTTCACTTATCGTAAATTAATTTTTCGGCGTTAGGGTCTTCTTCAAAAGCATATTTTAAGTGAATGTTTAAACTTCAAAAAAAAAAAAAAAAATGTGGGGGAAAAATTCTTGAGAGAAAGAATGAGGGCTCCGTTGTGTTTTAGGCCGCTTTCAATTATCTTTTGTGTTGAAGGGAAAGAAAGAAAATTGAGTGAAGGTAATTGTGTGTTGGGAATATTCCAAAGCTGTCATCAGCAAATTTCTTTCAAGTGACTGAGGGCGATTATATTTTTCAATATTCAATAAGAAGCATTTTTTTCTTTGAGTTTCAATCTTTCATATCAAAGGATTTGAAAATGTGTGTTCCTGAGTTTTATTGTAAAAGCGAACTTTTAAAAAAAGTTTTAAAAATTTTAAAGTATTTTTTTTTTTCCTATTTTCTCTTAATTTTTTTACTTTCAAAAAAAAAATTTATAAAGCCAAAAAAATTTCCGTCAACTTTCCCTAGACTAAAGTTATTTTTTTTTTCTTATCATATTTTTGCTATATTTTTTCAAATTATCCAACTAAAACAATCGAGATATGCCTGTTTTCATTCTTAAAGCGTCAATAAATGTAAGAAATACCAAGAATATACTAACCAACTCAAAAAACCCAATTTAATTCTTAACTATAAATATACTCATACTCTGCAGATAGCATTTATATAAAATTCTGAAAATAATTAACATAGACTAAATATTTATCTCTTATACATCCGTTTACTTGGCCTTTCTCAATTTAATGAGGTAGGGTAGGCAATTGGTCTTAGTTGTAAATTTAGCGATGGATATATTACAAAACTGATCAAGTTTTTATTATTGTTTATGATGCAGTCGTATATATATATATATATATTTATCTTATTTTTTATAATTACATGTTTTCTGCGTTTTAAAAATTTCCTATGCGTTTTACTAATCAATTATTTTTTTGCAAACCTCATGTTGAATTTTTTTGACATGCGATAGAATTTTTTTTTTCGTTGCTGTGTGCCATAGACTTGCATATTTTTTTTTTTTTTATTTATTTGTTTTAATTCTTGAAAAATTATCTTCATTCAAAATAACTTTCCTATAAGTTTTGCTTGTTATTTATTTTTGAAAACTTGTATTGAATTTTTAGCCCATGAAGATAGTTTTTCTTTTAACATTGGTGTACTATAGTCTTTCATATTTCTTTTTCTTATTGAACTATTTAAATTTTTGCTTATTTGTTTGCATTCTAAACAATCTTTCCACAATTTCTGCATATAATTTATTTTTGCAAACTTGTATTTTATTTTTATGTCGATTAAAAGCACTTTTGAACATCGGTTTGCAATAGTCGTTCATAATTCTTTCTTTTTCTTATTTAACTGTTTTAATTTTTCATATACAGACTTTTATACCATACAACAGTAAGTAAATACATTACAATATCCTTCATGCGGATAATACCTTTTTTTTTCCACCAGAAAATATTTGTTTACATTATATGTTGTAAGATTTCGGATGTATACAAAATTTACATATTTGAGTAATATTAAAAAAAAATTGTAGTAGTTTGGTTTCTTAAAAATGTGTTTGTGTTAGTTAGAGTTTTCTACAAATTAGCGCACAGTGAGTTTTTGCAAAATGACCATAAATCAAATTCCTCAAAAATACAATTTTAATCAGCATTACAGAGTGTCACTTTTCTGCACATTTTAAATACTTCTCAGCATACATCACCGGCACAGAATAATTACAGGAGGAGCAGCGTTAAAGGATGTTACTCACCATCACTTATTTGGGAAACTTTCAAAAATTGGTAATTAATTTCGAACCAGAATTTTTCAAAAATCTCCTTTCCGAGTTAAAAAAAGGTCTTAATAGATTTCTTTTCGGTATGAACGTCACAGGCCCCATACTGAAAGACCGACTTTAAAGTTTATAAATTCTTTAATGACTCGTCCATTACTGGGACAAAGCCATTAAACACGTTGGCAAGCAAGGCAGTTTTTTAATTAAGGCTTGTGACAAAAGCTTGAAAATTTTTTGCCAGAACTTTCATTTCCCTTATCGTAAATTAATTTTTCGTCATTAGGGTCTGCTTCAAAAGCATATAAAGTGAAAAAAGCATATAAATTTGAAGTTGGCGTTTAAACTTCAAAAAAATGTGGAGGAAAAATTCTTTGAGAAGAATGAGGGGGCTGTGTTGTATTTTACGCTGCTTTCAATTATCTTCTATGTTGTGGGAAAAGAAAGAAAATTGAGGGAAGCTAATTGTTTGTTGGGAATATTCCAAAGCGGCCATCTGTAAATTTTCTTTCAAGTGAATGCAGGGCGATCAAACTTTTCAATATTCAATCAAAAACGTTTTTTCTTGTGATTCAATCTTTCTTATCAAAAGATTTGAAAAGCTTAGTTCGTCTGTTTTTTTCTAAAAGTAAACTTATTAAAAAAAATTTTTGACGTATTCTTTTCTTATTTTTTACTTATTTTTTTTTTATCTTCTTTTCATATAATTAATAATACCTAAAACAAAATATTTATTTTTTCTATTGATATTTTTTTGTTCAGTTTTGCTCAATATTTTGCCTTATATGCTTTCAATTTATCCAACCAGAATAATCAAGATTCCGTATATAAAAGCACATTCAAATATCGAAAATATATGACGTATACTAAATATTTGTCTAATAAAAATCCGTTTTCTACTCATTTCTCAACTTCTTTAGGTTGTGTCAACGATTGGTCTTAATTATAAATTTAGTGAGAGATCTATTACAAAACTGATAATGATTTATTGTTTATATTTCTTTTCTTAATCATTTTTTTATAATTATATATTTCTTTTTCTTATTCAATTTCTTATAATTGCATAATTTTGTTCATTAAAGAATTTTTCCAATAAGTTTTACAAAACAATTACTTTTAAAACTTCATGTTGATTTTTGTGGCATACGATAAAATGTTTTGAACATCGGTGGGCCATAGTCGTTCATATTTCCTTTTTCTCTTTTAATTGATTTAATTTTTGCATACTTGTCTCCATTATAAATAATTTCCCCTTTAGTTTTTGCTTAAATTGCTTGATTGCTTGAAATTGCTTGAGTCTTGCTTGATTATTTATTCCTATTTACTGCAATTCCTATTTTTATTTAAGATAAATTAGTCATCTATTATTCGTCATCTTATTTTAAAATTATACTTTCAAAAGTAATGCCTAATAAAAACATTATAAATAACGAAAATTTTAAGTAATCCTTGTTGATCAATGCAAGTTTAGATAAGAAAGTAATATTTTCATAACAAAAAATTTCAGCGATACTTGTGAAAGATGAAGATAAAAGTTAATACTACTTTAAATGTAATTTTGTCTAAATCATTTAAAAGATTCCGTCATTATTTATTTTGAAGCTCTGTAACAAATTTGCGAGATAGAAAGCTTCCAAGCTTCCAGCTTCTTAAACATGAGGGGGTGACCCTTTTCAATGTGAAGCTTTTAACTTTAAATTCCTTTGAAGGAACTCGATTAATGTATTACATATTTAAGGAGCGCATAGTTGACGTCTTTGAATGTACAAGATTGAAGAGTTAGCTACATCTCATTTTTCTACATCTCTTATCAGTAAACCCTATGATTTAATTACGATTACTTCAGATTTAAATGATTAGAAACGCAATTAAATAAACAACTGCATTTATCTTTTATCTTTTTAAAGTTTTATTCCTATTTGAGCTTACTGCAGCATTTTGAGATTGCTGAGTCATCTGATTTTAAATGGCGTAGTTCGAAACCGGAAAAATGACGAATAGACAGCTTTTATATCTATGTTGAGAAAGGCTAGACAGATAGGAATGGTGGAATACCGAAAATCCCAAACTGATGTTCGATTTCTTGATTCATTTCATAATTACCTACGTAAACTTTCGCGTGAGCTTCATATGTTAAGTTTCGAACCAGGATCTCTGATTTCTGAAACCCAGCTTTAACACCTAACAGAATATATTGTTATTATGATTGTGAAAATACGCTAGTGAGATTTATTTTTTATTTTTTGGAAAATTTATCAATCCAAAGATTTATTTGCATCTTCTGATCTTGAATTTCTAAGAAACTTCAAAAGTTTAAATTTTTTTATCTAGAATAACAATCTTCTTACTTAACTGTACATCGCAATTTGCATGAGTGTTTCAAGTATGATTATATTGTGAAATATGTCATGTATGAAATATATTGTGAAATATATCATGTATGAAATATATTGTGAAATATATCATGTATGAAATATATTGTGAAATATATCATGTATGAAATATATTGTGAAATATATCATGTATGAAATATATTGTGAAATATATCATGTATGAAATATATTGTGAAATATATCATGTATGAAATATATTGTGAAATATATCATGTATGAAATATATTGTGAAATATATCATGTATGAAATATATTGTGAATTAATCACGATATATTTCATATTTTGTTTTGAAAATGCTTGCATCAAAAATTAAATAAATAGATTATGAATAAATAAAATGCATTTATAAAAATGATGAATGAAATTCGTAATAAAATAATTTATTAAAATTAATTTAAATTTAAAAATGCAATTGACGTCCATAGTAAAAATATCCGAAATTTCATATAACAACAACAGTATGTGCAATCAACATTGATATTGAAGAAAACATTGAGTTAAAATACTCAATTGAGAACATTTAGTTCGTAGTAAATTAATACGAAAATGCGATATTTTATCATTAAACCTGTCACCAACATCAATAATTTTTCGCAATATCGCAGTATTTCGGAAATATATTTTTCAGCACAATATTTAGTTTAAAAACACTAATAAGTATGCCCAATTTATGGTACATTGCTTAATAATTTGAAAAATACTTTTATTTTGCAAGAAAATAGGCATTTTTTAACTTATCTATTAAAATTAGTAGACAATTTTACCTAGACGTAATAATATTAAATTTTTATTTCCAATTAAAGGAACTTAACAATAAAAGAAATAACCAAAATATTTATCAAAGGAAAAACAAATCATAGAACATACAAGACTTCAAAAGCATTACAGGATGGAAAATTATAACTGACCATATTAAAAGTGAGATAATTTATTGAGTAATTCCTAATTAGTTAATTTAATTAAAACAACGTATTGTACATTTTCATAATAAACTTGTCAATCTAAATCGATTCCGGTTAAATAATGACTTCCATAACACACAAGCCAATCTAAATGAAAGCCATTTATTTTCTTTCCTAACATACTGATCAATAAATGAAACCAATTATAACCACTTTCACAATAATACTATTCTATAGTGAATTTTCAATCTAAATGAAAACCACATAAATGTCGATGACCATATTTTCTGGTCGATTAAAATAAACCACTTAATAAGCATTCCCATAATAAACTGATCATCTAAATGAAACCATTTAATGTGCATCTACACAATAACCTAACCAATCTAAATGGACAACATTGCAATATGGCTTTGTTTTCGTTTACCTGTCAAAAAAATATATTAAATAATTATATAAACATTATCATTTTAACAGGGCACATCAATAAACATTTATATGTATACTACTGTGTCCAAAAAAGAAAGACCAGTTTTCAAATTAAATTTCCCGGGCATATGGTTCTTGAGTTACGCTTTTGGTTTTGTGAGACTCTAAAATTGATTCCGCGATTTTGAAATGTCTGTTCAATCGACTCAAAACGGTGTCCCGGGTGTATCTTTTGAGGTTAGGGAATAGCCAAAAGTAGCACGGTGCTAAATTAGGTGAATACCTTGGTGGAACGATATAGGTTTAATTTTTGGCGAAAAAGTCACGAAGAATCAATGCAGTGTAAGCTAGTACATTCAGTGTTTTCGGTACCAATCAAGATTTGACGCGTTTGAGACCCTGAACATCTTATAAAATGGAATTTTGAAATTCCAACTTCAGCAGCAGGGTCACTAATTGTAAATCGAGGTTTGCAAGCACCAAATATTTAATTTTTGGACGTGAGCTTCATCGGTTGAGCTTGGTGGTCGACCAGAAGGCTGTTCGTCTTCAACGAGTTCTCTGTCTTCTTTGAACTATTTATACCACTTCTAAACATTTCTTTTTTATCTAAGAATGCTCACCGAATGATTTCTGTAACATTCTATACGTTTCTGCAAAAAAATTTAATGCAAGTTCTTGCTTAATTAATGCAGACATTTCAAAAATCGCCGGAATCAGTTTTAGCATCTCACAAAACTAAGCGTAACTCAAGCACTAATGAATATTTTGACGTCAAGTTTCACGCAAATGTCAAGGACAGTACCAACAACCTAAAAAAGAAAAAAAATTGAAATACCACATGCCCGGGAAATTAAATTTGGAAAATGGTCTTACTTTTCGGACACAGCCAGTATATATAAATTACCTTGGAACACCAAAAAAAAAAAAAAAAAAAAAAAGAATTGTTAGTGTATTTCACCTAAACAAATGTCTGTATAGCTTGTTTCGATACATACCATTTTCAATCCAAACACAATGCTGACTAGGAGGCATAAGTATACTAATTAAATAAAATTGTATTAACATTTGTATTTAACAAAACATAATAATAAACGTTATAATATGAATTTATTAAAAGAAAAACTATATTGGAAAAAACAATAAAAAAAACTCATATTATTCTTTCTATCTAAACAAATATTTGCATAGCATGTGTTCTTTAGATACTATTTTCCATCCAACTGTTTGCCTTTAAAACCAATTGCGCTTTGAAGACCCCACTGCAATCTCAGACGAAGTGCCCTCTGGTTTTTGCCCAAATGGCCCACTTGCACTGTATAAACGCGCCGGAAAAACGGCCCCCAGAGTGTAATTAGAGAAACAATTGCCGTTCCATAGCCGTAAAGAACATCACATTGTCCGTCACTAACCCCGCTTTTCCCCGAACATAACAACGTTCTTTTAAGAAGCGTGCTAAAGAAAATGGTTTCTAAAGGCCAAAGAAAGCTATGGTCTTCTTTTTGTGTTTCGTTTTCGGAAGTGTTTTCCGGCATCGGAGAACGTGCCTTTAAATTAAATAAATGAGAACGGAAAGTATTTGCTTAATTTCATTAGTTTTGCTTCAGCGAAATTCGAGGAGAATGTTCGAGCCCCCGCTTTTAGGCTGAAAGAAATATATTACTAAGTACACTTATGCTAGAAAAAAAAAAATTGCATTAATAGAATGTACACATTTTCAATATAGACTATGCTTTATTTCTATCTATCTCATTTTCATTTTTTCTTTTGGCATGATATTATTAAGAAAAATTTATTAGATTACTATTGAATTATATTAATAGTAATTTATTGGCAAATATATTTTTATAATGTGCTTGTAATGGTTGAAAAATTTATTTTAAAAGTGTAATACACACTACATTTAATGTATAATTTAGTATGTTGATACATAAGTTTCAACTAGGATACATAAAATAAGATTTCAACTAGGGATTGCAATATCGGATCAAAGTTCAAATACCGGTATTCGGTATTTTTTAGATCTTAATACCGGGATACCGGTTCTAATATCGGTAGTAGAAATTTTAGAAAAAAAGAAAGAAAACACAGAGGTTCTTTTTTTTCTGTTTTATTAGATAATGTAAATATCACGCAAAACACTCAAAATTGCAAACCATTTAATGTTTTGTTTGTATTTTCATAGCAATTAGATTCTTTCCTCTTTAACAAAATTGTATCATGTTTCGTTTTTAAATGTGTATGGAGTCCACTTGTACTTCCTCCATTCAATTTTTAACTCTTGAACATTTTTTACATTGGATCACCATATTCTTTTCATCATATAAATAATGAAACCAAATCGAAGTATTATCAACTGATTTTTATGCTTTTTAAAGTTATTCTTATTCATTATTATGGGGTATTATTTATGAGTATATATATAATAAAAATCTGAAAAATATTTTGAACTCTAAAGTATGATATGCAAATACAATGGGAATAACAAACTCACCAATTTAAAAAATATCGAAATGTTACACACTTTCTTCAAAAATATATTTTCCTTTAAAATTATTATTTAAAATTTTGAAAAAAAAACACATTTTAATTAAGTTTAAATATTAAAAATAAAGCTATTTGTAAATTAGGCAGGCAAAGGATCTTTAAAAAAATTTCTAAAGAAATTTTCTATACAGGGCGCTGCTTTACAACCTTGTTTTACAACCTTGACAACTACAACCTTGTTTTCACAGAATTTCTAGTTTCAGATAAAAATTTTAAATAAGAATTCACAGATAAGAATTCTAAATTTCTAGTAAATACCGAAAAATCGGTATTTAAACTTCAGAATATCGGTATTACAAAATTGCACAAGTGGCCCAAAATACCGGTATTCGGTATTGCGGTATATCGGTATTGCAATCCCTAATTTCAACTGATGATTCAAGACCATTGATCTGACTTTTGACATCTTTACTTTATTCAATTAAAACACTGTTTAAAGGAATGAAAAATAAGAAATTACTTTTTACAGTAAAGTCTTATGAATCGTTTCACTATTTTGACTCAATTAAATTTATTATGAATGAAAATATTTTTATTAAAACCTTACGATCTTAACTAAAAGTTAGCAAATATTTTTTCATTGAAAAAATAAACTACATGAAATAATTAAATAAAAAGCTTAATAATTGTATTAAAAATTCATGAATAGTTAAATTAAGCTATTTTTTTAGTTTAAATATTACAGAATATATATTTTATTTAATTTTTAAATTACTTAGTGTAGGTGTAACCTTATTAGCAAATTGATATTATTTTCAAGGGAAAGTATTTCTATAGCTTTTTAATATTTGATTGTCAAGGAAGGAATTTCAAAATGTCATAAAATCGGAAAAGGTTTTTCGAACTTTTTATGAAGATTTCCCTCAAAAATTATTCATTTTTAGATAATTTAATATTAAAACTATAATATTTTTTCATTATGTCAATAACAATTTCTTGTTTTAAACAATTAAAGTGAAACTTGTGAATTGCCCAAAATAAAAAATGGAAATAATTTATAAAACTAAATTTTAAATAGAAAGTACATTACAATATTTTTTTGATATATTTTCCTTTAAAATTATTATTTAAAATTTTCAAAAAAACACATTTTAATTAAGTTTAAATATTAAAAATAAAGCTATTTGTAAATTAGACAGGCAAAGGATCTTTAAAAAATTTCTAAAGAAATTTTCTATACAGGGCGCTGCTTTAGGCCAATTTGAAGAGCTTGTTTTCAACCCATTTTGACAAGGCATTTATTTCTTGCTTGCGAAAAAACTTAAGAATAGGCAACGGCAGCATATCAGGAAAAAACTACTCGATTCATCATAGCTGTCAACTTTTCAACTAAGCCGAAAGCAATTTTATTTCTCTAATAGAAAAATCCAGCCAAAGGAATGCCTTCACTTAGTTTTTCATATTTGATAAAATTTACATTTTAGCAGAGATTCGCTCTGGACCTCTAGTAATTTCTGAAAAGTAAATGCTACATTTAAACATTTTTTTTATAGAGAGTTATAGATATTTAAAAAAATTGAGATTAGATTAAAATTAAATCAAGAAGCATAAATCTCTGTAACCAGCAAACAAATAGAATTAAATTAAAATGTTATTTGAACAACATTTTTAATTGTTTTAAAAGCTAAACATTTAAAAAACAATACATAGCTTTAACATTTTTTTGTGTTTATTCTGGATAGTAAGGACACGATATAAATTTTTAGATTCTAAGTTAACATTTCTTAACATACATGAATTAAATAAATTAAATAATTTTGTATTTTTGTATATTTGCATAAATTTAATAATTTTTGTATTTTTGTATATTTGTATAAATTTAATAATTTTGTATTTTTGTATATTTGTATAAATTTAATAGTTTTGTTGCCTTTTTAATAAAATCATTAATCGAAACGTTTTCTGTTAATTGATTAAGCAAATGGTAATAATATTGGCAAATATTTTAGGAAGAATATTTTCTTTACAATTGTATTTTTTGTTTAGATATATTTGTGTCAAGTTTCATATTTCTCTGTAATAGTCAGAAACTTATATCCACAAAATGTAAATAAATTGTTGAAGATGTTGAAGGACTTCGTATAATATGATGTGTAACAATAGCATATTACATCAATTCTGATACTAAAACTATTGTGAGAATTAAAATTGCACTAAATTCTAATAAAAATTTCAACACATTTAGCCATCACTGTTTGACATGCATGTCACTCTTTATTACTACATGAATAATTTTAAGCATAAAATGTTTGGTTCATTGCTGGTAAAATCAATATTGGATATTATACAATATTCTTAGCTAGAGAAGTAGGTTCTCTACTAATGGATGAAAATGTGTCATCTATGTGCCTTTCGAGATATACTATGGCATAGACACAATAGCCTAAGTCAAATTTTGCTTGATAACATCCGTCAAATGGGGATAGTACTTCCTTACTCATATCCCTGAGTTTGCAAGCACTATCCACAAATTGACGGTTATAATTATGATTGAATAACTATTTTGAAAGTATTATATACACTGAAAGCTTTAGCAAAATATCTAATAACAGAAGACAATAAGGCTTTTTAAGAATTTACTT
Source organism: Caerostris extrusa (assembly GCA_021605095.1). NCBI lineage: Eukaryota > Metazoa > Arthropoda > Arachnida > Araneae > Araneidae > Caerostris > Caerostris extrusa. The sequence goes on along the minus strand of BPLR01008927.1, from coordinate 34,863 downwards.
TGTCACTTTCACATAAAACATCTTTAAATATGTTACACATTCACTTTATCTATAAAGCAAAGTGCAGATATACAATGCTGTCCAAAAGACATCTCTAATCTACTGTGAATAAAATAAATTGCTTCGAAATGGTGTCGTAGCTTAATATTAAACAGAAAAGTTCTGAAGTGCATTAATGAAAATATTTCGATAGTATTATATACCCCAGACTGCATTAGAAAAAATATGAAAACAATTTTTTTATGCTTAACAGAAGACAACAAGGCAGATTTTTGAAAAAGAATTTATCTTGTCACTTACAAATAACACATCCTATACTATGTTACATAAGCTATCTGTAAAATACAGCTCTGAAATCAACCTTGTCCACAAGATATTCCTGGTCTACGAAGAAGAACATAAATTCCTTCGAAATGGTGTCGTAGCTTAATTTTAAACTAAAACGCCTGGAGTACACAAAAGCTTTCAGTCTCGTACTTCAAAATCTTCCCTTTTACGAATTTCATCTTTCGATAAATTCAAATAACTAGAAATTAAAGTTTTGCAGAACACTATAATAAATTGGAGAAGTACTTTGGATAATTTCATAAAGTTTTAATATGTAATTCTGCATCAGACACAATTTCTTCTGATGCAAGCACTTCAATGGAATTGCATTAGTTGAAAAAATTCAAAGACTATTCTCTTTGAAAGTTTATAATTTTAAATGTCAACCGATCATTCACGGATGCTAAAAAGAAAGATTTGTGTCAAAATAGTTTTGATTCTCTGATAAAAAATGACCTTAATAAATGGCACGTTGCATTTAATTTTCTTCTGTGTTAGATTGAAGTAGTCTTGAAAATTAGGGAGAGCAAAATGTTAAATCTGCGTGATGTTTTATGAATTCCTTCAATCCAACTGTTAAGATCATTGTATTTCACTAAGAACTAGAACAGTTGAAGTAATGAGATCTAGTGTATGTTAAAGTTGTAATGATTGAAATTGTATAAATATTTATTTAAACTGACATTTTAACACTGAATTACTTATTTGAATCCTTTATAGTCTAATTTTTGATTATAATTTAAAAAGGTTCATTAAATGTTCATTATAATTCAGTTTAATATAAACTGTAGTTAATAAAACTCCGAACAAAAAAGCTCATTATTCAAAACTCAACTAGTAATGAAGAACCAAAATCTGTTGTGTCTATGCCAAGAAAGTGCACGATAAACTTGTGGGCCAGAATGCTCTCCCATTAGGCTATAGGAGAACAGCCACCGCCTTCATTCGAAAATTTTGCAACCTAATGTGTGTGGTGTGTCGTACGTTGAAACGCACGCAGCAATTTGCTGCACTCTGAATATATTATAACTGTGACATGTAAATGACTTTTGACCTCAGGTCAAAGAACTATGTATTCAGAAGTAGCAACAATCATTGGAATAGCAATAATTGTCTTAGAAATTATTTATTTTATATTTAATTATAGTTATACATATTATATCTAATTATTATTTTATTAAGATATGTATTTTTGACTATATATTCGTGTTATTAGATATATTAGAATAATATTTTAAAATGTACATATCTTATTTTTAGATTATAATAACATAATTTTCCTGGTGTGAGGTACATAACATTACGAAAATATATGAAGCTTTAAAACAGGCTTGTAAAAAATAAAAGTAAAAATACAGTTAAAGTAAAAAACAAATTAATACAATACAAATGCCAAATATTTCGATTTTTTTACAACTAAAAAAAAATGAACCATTTCTTTTGAAATTCGTTCTATAATAGTAATATCTTCTGTCCCTCATAAATAAACAAATCAAAAAATAAATTAATAATAAACAAATTAATTTAAAAAGCATAAATTAGTAATAAACAAATATAATCATTGCTGCTGAAAATCGCCCAGTTGCCATAGAGTGTATTTAATAAAAAAAAGTTAAAATCGCATGAGGTGTATAAACAAATAAGGGATATTTTTAGCATAATAAGATAACTCCAATGCCCGCTTTATTATATTGTTATTATGTCATCATTTCTGTTTGTTATACACAGTCCAGTCACATTAATGTGACCACCTGTCAAAAGCCAGAATACCTATGACAGAGCGGACCGCTGCGAGACGTGCAGGAAGAGAATCAATTAGGTTTCTGAAGGTGTTCACTGGGATGTTGAGCCATGCCGACTCCAGTGTCGTGGCTAGCTGCGCTAGATTACGCCATTGAGGATCCATGGCGCTAACAAACCGATCGAGGTGGTCCCACAGATTCTCGATTAGGTTTAAATCCGGCGAATTTGCTAGCCAGGGGGAGAACGGTAAACTCATCCTGGTGCTCTTCGACCACGCACATACACTGCGAGCTGTATGACACCTCTCATTATCATGCTGGTAGATGCCATCATTCTGAGGAAAAAATAATTCGCATGTAGGAATGGACATGGTCCGCAAGGACAGATGCGTACTTGTGCTGATCCACGGTGCCTTCCACAATGATGAGGGCGCAGTGAATGCCAGGTAAACTTTCCCCAAACCATAATGCTCCCTCTTCCAGCTTGGATCCTTCCGGCAATTGTTGCAGGGTGTTTACTTTCAGACGTTTCACGCCGTTTACGCCAACGCCCATCTGTCTGATGGAGCATAAAACGTGACTTTGGATAGTGCCATTTTGCCATGCACGGTATACTGCCAGTCACAGTTCACAAAATTAGCCGTTTCCGAAATGCTTCCACCGTTGGACGGAAAGCCAATAATCCCGAAAGCCAATAAATCACTACGTTTCTGCATTAAGCCAACGATTGAAATGCTTTCCGATGCCCTTGGACATCCTTGATATACACTCCACTGCAACGTTCTGCCACCTGCCTTTTGTGATTAGTTATTTCCACGTTGACGTCGAAAGTAGGTGGTGGTCACATTAATGTAACTGGACTGTGTATAATCTTGCTATCGCTGCGAGACGCTTTAATCACGTTGTCAAAATCGACATTGAGGGCACTCGCTTTTGAAATAGTAAATCTAAACAATATATTAAAAGAATTCTAAACTGAGCCCTGGACCATTGGACCAAAAATCGAGCTCCATTTACCAACATTTGATTGTGTTAAAAGTTTTTTTTTTTACAATTAATAAAGTGTTTTTATGTTGAAATAAGTCTCCCTTGCTTGAATAATATGAAACCCTCAGTGTGATATTGTCTTTTAATTTAATAATAAATAAGTCAGAAAGTAGTAAAAGTCAGAATATTTCCTTTTATTTAGGGAATAGAGGAAATCACAGAGATTCAAAAGTTTATCCACCCTTCAATGTATTTCGGAAAGTTCTATTATACACATAAATAAACTCTTTTTATGCACATCTCTGTTCTTTACTATAATAACTAAATGTTATCTAGTATTTCCATCTCTTTTTACACACTTTTTATAAATTACGAAGCCTTCGTTTTCTATGCCTTTCATTTCCATAAAAAAATTCTTTGTTTTATGCCTTATCGCGCGCTGCATGCCAGCACTTTCAGCGAGCTAAAGAGTCTTAAGGCATGTTTTTGTTTTTACTGCCCTTCCTTGTAAACATGAGACAAAAGATGAACTAAAGTAATTAAATAGCATAGCGAAAGAATTTTTAAATTTCACCCTTCAGACGATTATTTATTATTTTTGAAGTTTTTTTGGTGGTGCAATTTTTCTTGGCAACTTGCAATTTTAGTATTTTATGTCTGGTGGGAATTTTAAACTTCTTCCAGACATTCTCATAATGTTTAATTTATCCAAGAAAAGTGTTTACTATTAAAAATAACCTCGTAACCAACTGAAAGTTTGAGTTGGATATAATTGGAAATAGATCACACCGTATATTTTATTAGAATTTTTGCAAAAAGTTTTTAAAGTTAAAATATAGGGGTCGGCTTATATACGGTTCCATTGATCTGTCAAAAAACGAATGTACTTTTATATTAGCCGGCGAAAGCGATAAATCGCTATAAGGGAACTATAGTACGATTTTATTTCTTTAGTTCATGGGAAAAAATTTTCTTCATTTAAAATTTTAATCCCAATTAACAGAAAAGTACCGAAATGTAAACCAGAAATAATAAATAATTTTTAAAACTTTTCTAAAACTAAAGTACACGGGAGACAATATTCTTATGCGTGGATCTGCCAAAAATGAAGGTACTTCTAATTTGGCGGTGCAATGGTTACTTGCAGTGGTTCAGAATCCTCTTAAAGCCTTAGGTGCCTGTCTAATACGACCGCAGAGTGTCACAGAGACCAATCAGACATCTTAACACCCACATCATTGCCAAACTGTAAGGGACAACTCAGCTCTAGGCACAGTAATAGTAGTAGTAGTAGAATCATAAGAAGATAAGGAATTTAAAGCTTGTGTGATTTTGCTGTTGCTCCTTTTTAGCGTCATTGCTCTACTGTAACGACAGTGAAGGCACATAAAGCTCAATTTTGCCCAATGTCTTCCATTGACATGATTTACTCCATTAACATTAGTATAATAAATAATTCTAAATGAATAATTTGATAGTTTATTTGCTGCTCCTTTCATTCAGGAATTCAAGTTCAGATTCATCCATCAATTATCTACAACTTGAATTTTAGACTTAAAATTTAATTGTAAGGATAATTTATAAGGGGATTGTTCTTAGCAGAGAGAAATGATTAAAATGCAATAGTGTTTACTCAAGATGCACGATGGAAGCCATGTAACACTTTATTTGTGTTAATACCACAAAAATGTAATGGATAATCCTACAGAACTCGTCTGAGTTTTCCTCAAAGTTCTTCATTGTCTAACGTCTTTAGATATTTATTTCCATTATTCACAACGTAGACGCATAAACAACCTATTCAGTTTTTCCAGGTTTGAATTCAGTTCCTCAGTTTCAGTTCAGAATTATCAATCAACCTAGGACAAATATTTGCACTCAGATTTTACCTCACTAAACAATCCGCTAAACTAGAAAATTTCATATAAAATTTCATATAAAATTTCTCTTACCTTTCTAGTCAACGAACCATAAATGATATATACAAAAAGGCGGGATGTAGTCTGTCAATTCAAATATTTCCTTAATACTTTTATTGATCACATTACAATTAGGGATTGCAATACCGGTATACCGGGATAACGAATAATAGTATTTTGAGCCATTTGTACAGTTTTGTAATACCGGTATTCACAAGTTTAAATACCGTTTTCGGTATTTACTAGAAATTTGGAAAGAATCGTATCTGTGAAAGAATTCTTATCTGTGAATTCTTATTTGTGAAATTCTTATTCTTATCTGTAAATTCTTATTCAGAATTCATAACGTATCCACATTCAGTAGAATTCGGTACAGTTATCGATTATTATGAACACTAATGTTGATAGTGAAAATTAATTGCCTCTTGAACAAAAATTAGAATTAGCGATAACTAAAAAATTTCAACAAACCAAAATACAATACAGAAATCAGCTGTATTCAAAACAATCCGACGTGAAATAGATTTATTTGAAGATGAGGGATTTAGAAATAAATACTTATAAAAGTATATCGCGCATTGCTAACAGTACCACCCAGTAGCGTAGATGCTGAAAGAGCGTTTTCGACGGCTGGTAATTTTTTTGCACAAAATTACGTTCCAGGCTTGATGATAGTACAATTGATTCATTATGTTTTTTAAGATCATTTTTCAAAAATTTGCAATAGTACCACAGATTGCATAGTGATATTTACACTTTTTTGTGATTTAAATAAATAAGATGTTCCTTTACTTATTTGTGATTCTTTATATACTGTTATAATTTATAAGTTACAAATTTTTTTTTTTTTGATATTTACATTCTCTAATAAAACTGGCAAATAAAACAAAAAAAAAAAACCTGTTCTTTCTTTCTTTTTCTAAAATTTCTACTACCGGTATTAAGATCTAAAAAATACAGAATACCGGTATTGAACTTTTGGTCCGATATTGCAATCCTAATTACAATGACGATATAGATACAAAAGACAATAATAGAAATTGCGCGCACAAAAAACGCGTGTCTACAACGAGAGACTATCAAAAATGAATTGCAGTCAGTCAGTCTTGGATTCACGGAGTCCCTTGTCCAAGTAGGGATCCTTCAACTCCTGTCTTGCGATAGAGAGCATTGATATAATAAACATTGGCTATTAAAATGCAATTAAGTGATCAAGGTCTATCCCATAAAAAGTAAATAAACACATGAAAAGAAAAAATTAGACAATCATGGAAATATTTTAAATATATATATTTTTTTAATAAAAAAAAAGAAAAATGAAAGAAAAGGTAAGACACCACGGAATGAGGGTGCCATTGCTAGAAATGATGACTGAAGGAACAGGTCAGGGTCGAACCCGCAGCGAGAACGACTGAACCAGTTCGTCTAGGAAAATTGTAACTTATATATGTTTGGTTTGGTTTGTTTGTCGCTCTACGGTCATCTTATGCACACTTTAGGCTAAACAGACCGGGACCTACAGTTTAAATTGGATTCGAACCACTACAAAGACCCATGGCACCACCTGGACTTGAACCCGATACCTGTGGTACCGAGCGCCAGAGCGCTAGCCACTCATTCAGACCCCAACTTATATGAGGACCGCCCTTGGACGTTCGCGTTCTTCGATATTGTAAAAATCGCATCTCGAGAGATTACGAATTTCATCATTCGGAATCTGTTCAAGATTTGCATAAAAATTTTCAGCAAACTTGAGCATAAAATTTTGAATACGAAGGAGGGCAAGATTGTGACGAATGTCATCATTAAAATGAAGAGCAGGGGAAAAATTTCTACACCGAAGTACGGCTATAGTTCAAAAGTAATGTAGTAAGAGTTCAAAAATTTCAATACCCACAGCATTTTCAACAATAGGTGGGCCTTCTGTACAATCAATAAATTTTCAATAAAATAATTAAAAAAATACACCAATAAACTGCTCAAAAATACATCTATAAACTGTTCAATCAATCAGCATCAATAAGCTGCTCAATTAAATACATGAATAATTTGCTTAACCAATTGTATCTCTAACTGCTCAGTAAATTCAACAATAAACTGCTTCCCCCAATTGCATCAATAAAGAGCTTCAATATACTAATAAATAATTCCTGAGTTTATAAATGATTTAATTAAAGGGATACTGAATTACAAACAATGGTTTGGTTTCCTTTTCGCTTAGTGAAGAAAAGAAATTGAAAATCACTGTAACGAAACATTTTTCTATTGCCAGTTTTATACGTAGTTTACCCTTACTTATCTTCCCTTACAAAACTAAATATACATCTATTCTTCCTTATTTTCCTTATGTTTTTCTAATTTTCCATACATGCGTCAAATGCTCATATATATGTTATAGAAATTTTTCTTTGAAAATGTTTAAAATTCATTAAATGTGTTGTTGTTTCTTATCCCAATTGGTAGACATATAGTCCAAGCCCACGAACACGTTTGGAGTCATGACTGAAGGAAAGGGGGTAGCTTCTGTTGTGATGGAGCACCTGTAGGTAGAAGACCGACTTGGCTCCGTGACGCTCTACAGTCATATGTGACCGGCACCTACGGTTCTAAGTCGATTCCGAAACACTACAAACATCCATGGCACCACCGGAACTGTTTAACTACTACTAACTACTTTTATTACACTACTAACCTTTGGCACGGAGCGGCAGAACGCTAGATACTCTGCCATGCAGGCCCATTAAACGTAAAAAATGTTTGATGTCAAAAAAAATATTAACTTCAAAGAAAACATTGAGGAATGTATTAACGAGCGCAATGCTTTTAATTAGCCAAAAGAATAATAAGTTTCTTGGGAAAATGATGCTTTTTCATACATATCTATTCTCTCTCTATTTTCTATCCCAATTGAAATGATATTACTTTCTTTACAACAATTTGCGTCCAACAATTTGCAATCATTGCGTCCTTCAATATAATAGCCATTTTTACAGAAGCCCAGAAATGCAGGTGACCATTAATTTTACTGTGCTACAAGCCAGATAAAGTTCACACCAGACAAACCGCTATTACCATCCTGAAAATTAGTCAATAAACTATCTTCAACGAGAAGTCCTATTCTGCCGGACTGAATGATAAAGAAGCGTCGTCCCATTAAAGTGTCAGTCTCTGTCTAATGTCTTGCCTTCCTCCAGGCTTCTCCCGGATACGAGTTGAGTTGTTCTTGTAGGTTAATTATTCTCAAAGAATATCGGTCAGTAATGGAGATTTAATATCCCCAAATGGTGTTCGTGTGTAAATTAGAATGAAGGCGGTTGGTGGTGGGGTGAAATTCGAACCTGGTGTCGGAAGGTGCAATTAGGATTAATGCGTTTAAGATGTGTTTTCCAACGGACCTTTTAAAAAGTAGTTTCCTTTAGACTCGAATTATTGGAAAAGATTTAAGAATCGAATAGTGATTAAATTTGTTTAAGGTATTCTAAGGGTGTACATTTTAAAAATAAAGTATTGTGCATCATTTATGCACTTTAGTATAGTTAAATACTTTTATAAAATTCTATTATAAAAAAGTGCCATTGTTCTTATTTAAAACAATGCTTTTTTAACGGTGTTGTATTCCATACCCACAATGTGGGAATCAAAGTATTTCGTTAGACTTAATCTAAAGAGACCGATATGCTCTCTTAGAATTTTTTATTTATAAATTAATTGTCATCTTTGAATTCCAAGGCTATCAGAAGTATTAAATAATCATAATTTTTCTTTCAAAATATAACAAAATCAAATAATTAAAAATTATTCATAGTAACTGTTTGACCGTTAAATAGTTTATTGCCTAAATAGTTATTTAAACATTTGCAAACATGACATAAAAAACAGAAGCATAGTTAAATATACAGTTATAGTGGACGTACCAATAAATATTCTATTAGATTGCAAATTTACAGAAGTTTAAATTACTATTTCCATAATATATTCCATTTCATGTTGTTAATGGGTTAACGTAAATATATCTATATATTCTATGGAAAAATAAAACAAAAATCTGATAAAGGAAATTTGCATGATAATAATAGGTAATAATAATATAATAATAATATATAATAATATATAATTTAGGGTAATAATAATTACCCTAAATTGTACTTAATTTTCAAAGTTCTAAAAGAAAATTATCATATGAAGCAAAAATGTTTTCATCTGAAGTACAGTAAATTGTATTAACATATGAGTAGACGTGTGACAAACTTTCATTTCACTTGAACAAGGAACGATTCAGTTCCATCTGATGTTTTATGCATTTTGTCTATGGTTAAATGAATTACTAATAAATCTTTCAGTAACCATTTACTATCTATATTTTTTGCTTCAAAATTAAATCTGCAATAATCAAAACTATATAATAAACCACACAGTTTTCAGAAATAGGTGTCGTTCATAACAAAATGCCTTTGTTTTCAAAACTACCGTAAATCGAATTTCTCAAAAATACACTTTTAAGCAACAATACAGTGCCACTTTTCTGCGCATTTTAAGTAACTATAAGCATATATCACCAACACAAAATAATTACAGAAGCAGCAGGGAAAGGATATTACCTACCCTCCCTTATTTGGAAAAATTTCAAAAACTAGTAATTGATTTCGAACCAGAATTTTTCAGAAATCCGCTTTTCCGAGTTAAAAAGATTTTAACAGATTTCTTTCATGAACGTCACAGGCCCATTTTGAAAGGACCATCTTTAAATGACCCATCCATTACTGGGACAAAGCCATTAAAAACTTTGGCAAGCAAGGCAGTTTTAATTAAGGTGTGTGACAAAGCATGAAAATTTTTGCCAGAAACTTCATTTCGCTTATCGTAAATTAATTTTTCAGCGTTAGGGTCTTCTTCAAAAGCATATTTTAAGTGAGTGTTTAAACTTCAAAAAGTGAAGGAGGAAAATACTTGAAAGAAAGAAGTAGGGCTCTGTTGTGTTTTATGCCAGTTTCAATTATCTTCTACGTTGAGGGAAAAATAAAGGAATTTGATTGAAGCTATTTGTTTGTTGGGAATATTCTAAAGCGGTCATCTGTAAGTTTTCTTTCAAAGTGAATGGAGGGCGATTATATTTTTCAATCAAAAACAGGAAAAGTTTTTTTTCCTGTGTTTCAATCTTTCTTATCAAAAGTTTCAAAGATCGGCTTCTCAGGTTTGCTGTTAAAGTAATTTTTTTTTTTAAATTTGCTTATGAAAGTATTATTATCTTAATTTATCTGACAATTGGCATTGATTTTGAAAGATAACAATACAAATTTCTTTTTAGAAAATCTACAAAACAAAAAATTCCTGATGATTTTTTCAGGACTAAAGTTATTTTTTAAAATCATATTTTTACACAATTTGTACTTGCAATAAAAATTATATAACTGCAACTATTTTATCTTTTTATTCCTTTTATTTATATTATTTAGGCAAAATAATCAAGATTCATAACACAACGGTTTTTACTTTTAAAGCTTCAATAATGTATGAAATAAGAAAAATATACTAACCAACTCACAAATTATAGTGTAACTCTAACTCTAAAATATTTCCGCTCTGCTAATAAGCAAGCGTATATTTAGAGTATGTAAAACACATTTATATTTTGAAAATAATTGATAAAAGCATGTTAAAATATGTTTTCTTGTTATAAATCTGTTTTCTTGTTATCATTAGGATGTGTCGACGAGTCATAATTATCAGTACAGTTATAATTCTATTACAAAACTAATAATTGTATGTTGCAGTACCTATTTCTTTTTTCTTATTAATTTTTGTGATTTATTTTGAGCATTATAATAATTTATTCAAAAAAATTTTGCTTACATTTACCACATAAGCTTTATTTTTATCGTTATTCCTATATTTTTCCGAGATGAACTTTAACTTCAAAACATTATATAGAAGCGTAATAAAGCACAATAATTTAGTTTTTTTTATATGTGAGGACGTCACAGATAAAAAAAAAAAACATTTCAGAAAATTAATAAATTTTATCTCTTAATTTTAATATTTTTAATAGAATTAAAATAAATGTAATTTTTCAACTGAAAAAAAATTATTTAAAAATTATTTTACAATTTATTACTTAATACATCAACATAACTAGACAATTTTTCTATAAAAACAATGATTATTTATCTTAATTTAACCACCTTTAAAAAATGCATAAATGTAATTCAAATTAAAATAAGAATAAAATTTGGATTAAATCTTGTGCAAGAAATGACATTTTGTCATGTTCATGGCAGATCATTATACAATTAAAAATAATTATCACTGTCTCTGATTTTCCAGACAGCAGCATTAATTCATAATTCAAAACAAATTCCTTTCTTAAGTTTAGAAGAATTTATGACAGTAAAAACAAAACTCAAACAGACACGTGAATTTTTCCCTCTGCATATAACATAATAAAGACGTCTGTGAATAATTTGTCGCATTATCTTTTATTGTTTAATTTAATATCACAGGCATGCAATCACTTCAATCCATATTAACCTGTCTGAAAAAGTGTGAAAAATGAAAGCGAAATTTAATTAGAAATTTAATTAGAAATTTAATTATGAAGGAAAGTAGAAATAAAAAAGAGGAAAACTCATCTTGCTTATGTATGTCTGCAGTTTTTAAAGAAATGTGGTTCATGAGCTTTGACATATGTACATTTCAACGGAAACATAAAAGTATGAACTTATTTGTATATATTTAATTCACAAAAGTGATGTTGATATTTGCATTTAAAAATGAAGAAAACCTTAAGATTGTGTTCAGAAATTAATTAATGTTTTAAGTAACTCTCAGCATACATCACAGGCACAGAATAATTACAGAAGCAGCGTGAAAGGATATGACTCACCATTGCTTATTTGGGAAACTTTCAAAACTGATAATTGATTTCGTACCAGAATTTTTGAGAAATTCCTTTTTCCGAGTTAAAAAGGTTTAACAGATTTCTTCTCGGGGGTCAGATCAGTCACAGGACCAACTCTGAAAGACTATCTTTAAAGTTTATGAATTTTTTAATGACTCGTTCATCACTGGGACAAAGCCATTAAAAACGCTGGCAAGGAAAGCAGTTTTACTAAGGTTTGTGACAAAGTTCGAAAACTTTGCCAGAAATTTCATTTCACTTATCGTAAATTAATTTTTCAGGGTTATTGTCTTCTTCAAAAGAATATTTTAAGTTGGTGTTCTGACTTCAAAAAAAGTGTGTATGATAAATTCTTGAGAGAAATGAAGTAGGGCTCTGTTGTGTTTTAGGATGCTTTCAATTATCTTCTGTGTTGAGGGAAAGAAAGACAATTGAGCAAAGCTGTTTGTGTGTTGGGAATATTCCAAAGCGGTCATCTGTAAGTTTCCTTTCAAGTGAATGGATGGCGATTAAACTTTTCAATATTCAATGAGAAAAATTTTTTTCCTGTGTTTTTATCACAGATCTGTCACATCAAAGATTTAAAATCTCTGTTTCATCGTGAAAGTAAATTTTTAAAAAATTTTAATGTATTCGTTTCTTATTTATTTGTTATAATATTTTGGTTTACTTCACATATGTAATCTTTTGAAAAAGCTATTAAAAAATTCCCCAACTTTGTCTGGACTAAAATATTTTTTTGAATCATGTTTTTGCTCAATGTCTTGCATTAAAATTTTTTAGCTATTTCATCTTTATTTTTTTAAGTACTGAAATTATTCAACTAAAATTATCAAAAATCCTTAACATGTAATTTTTCACTTTTAAGGCGTCAATAATGTAAGTAGTACCGCTCAAAAACGCTATATCGCTGTAAAAATGTTCACACTCTGCCGAAAACATATATACAGAGTGTATAAAAAGACATTCCTACTTTTTCATTTTCATTGGTGTATACTAAATAACATATTTGTCTGTTATAAATCCGTTTCCTTTTCAGGTCTATGTTTCAGTCCCTGTTATTCATTATTTTAAGTTTCACACAATTTAAATGAATTCACCAAATTAACTCAGAACTGATTGCAATGACGACTAATTGTTAAATGTTTTATTTCATTATCTCTGTTACTATTTTTTTATTGTTTGTTTTATTTTATTTACTTTTAGATATTATTTTGTTATCTATAATTTTATTAATATTATTACTCCAGTACTCCCGACTATTCTATCAGCGCATTTTTAATGGAACTCCGATCAATTATCCAATTTAGTACACCCACTTTGCAGCTCGTAAAACGTCATCACTGCTCATGAAAGAAAATAACATCACTAAATTAATATCACTGTTAATGATCCACTGTTAATGAAATAAAAGAAAGTTTTCACCAGCAAATAAACTGAACAATGAACAATAGAAGCATTTTATAAATGTAATCCTTTAATAAAAAAACTTTTCAGATGTATTACATTTAATAAACTGTGCAAACGATAAATTAATTTTTAGAATTCAAAACAGACTCTTAAATGCAGATAAAATCGCATCAAGTATAAAAATTAACTTGCAATCTAAATACAAAATTAATCGATTAATAATTATAGTTGGTTTCCTATTTTCTTTCTTATTTACTTTAATATGTATAAAAGTTTGTCATGTTTACAAACCATCATTTTTGATTCGATACGTTGGAATCTGATTGGCTTCAAAAATTACATTTACTCTTTAGGATAAATTAGCTTCAACAAAGCGGTTCACATAATATTTTTATACAGACAATTATTTAATGCATTCTGCTAATTAATGTGTTTTCTTTTTATATTATTCTCCACATTTCAAACTTAAACTCACTTTCAAAATTCACTTTTATTGTAACTCCTATATTTTTCGAGATGAGCTTTAACTTTATAATGTACCATTAGTAAGTTCTTAATATTTTTATAGAAATATAATTAAACACAACATTAATTTTATTTTTATGTATGATGATTAATAGACTAAAAAAAAATTGAGAAAATGAAACAATATTTATCTCTTAATTTTAATATTTTAATAAATTTAAAATTAATGTAATATTTCAACTGATAATCATTTATTTCAAATTAGTTTAGAACTTATAATATTTAATTTTTTTAACAGAAAAATAATACACAATTACACAATATATCTATAAAATAATTATTTTTTTTTCTATTTCAATTGAAGCACCTTTAAAAAAATATATGAACATAGCTCAAGTTTAAAAATAAGAATTAAATTTGAAGGAAAACTTATGAAAGAAATGACATTTTGTCATGTTCTTGGCAGGTGCTTGTGTTATTTCAAAAATAAATATCGCTATCTCTGATTTTCCAGACAGTTTTAATTCGTAATTGACAAATTCATTTCATAAATTCCGAAGAATTCTTGTTACGAAAACTGAGTCAAACAGACACGTGGAATTTTTTTTCTTTTCTGCATTCAACATCATGAAGACGCCTTTGAATAATTCTATCGCATCATATTTTATTGTTTAATTTAATAACACGGGGGACGCAAATCACATCAATCAATTCAAAACTGTCTCAAAAGTATGGCAACTGAAAGATACATTTAATTAGAAAATTAATTTTTGAAGAAATGTGAAAAAAAAAAATATCTTACTTATGTTTGTGTGCAGTTTTTAATGAAATTTTGGTTCACGAGTTTTGACATACGTAAATTTCAACGGAAACTTAACAGTATGCACTTATTCACACATATTTAATTCAGAAAACGATCTCGACATTTGTATTTAAGAAGAAGAAAACCTCAAGACAGTGATCAGAAATTAATTAGGTGTTGATTTCTGAGATTATGTATGATCCAATTTTTTTGTTGCAGTTATAAAAATACATTATGTAACTAATTAATTTATTGAAAGAGGAATATAATTATATAATTTTGCCGTTTTTTTTAATAAAGTTTAACAGATGGTTTATTGACAATTGAAAACCTTAATTATAACATTTAATTCAAATTATTGTTATTCTAAAAATAACTTTTAATAAAAAGAAAGGGCATTTATAACAGCAATTTTTAAATTTTTTTCCAAATTTAATTTAAATAGCTCTGTCGATTCATAAATGCTATATCCTTTTATTAAATTTATTTAATTTCAATTCAGTTATGTTTCACCACATTTAGTGTTTCATTTATATTTCGCTTATTTTCCATGGTATCACTCGCAGACAAAAAGCAGAAAGAAAAAGAAACATGATACTCTAACAGCTTCAGCTGCAATCGCTAACTTATGAAAGATGATCTACAGTTGAATTTGAATTTTCGTCGTAATGAATCCAATCCATAATCATCCCATTGAAAAGAGTGAAACTTCGACGGAGAATGAGTGCATTTACATTTAGATTTTGATATTTACGTGCTTTTTTCAGGTTGTTAGTTGTTATACTCTTTAGGTAATGATCAGGCAGATTTGCTGGATAAGAAGGGCACATGGAGGGTCCAACAGCCAAATACTTGCAACTCATTTCATTCCATGAAACTTTATGTCAAAAATCAAATAAGACTCAAATGGAAGGTGTTGTTCACTGCTTGTATCTCCTCGAGGAGTTGGAGGAGCATTTTGGAACAGGATATTTTGTACAAACCTCGTGAAAAAGTTGTCACGGAAGTTAGGCTTGCGGAAGGCCATGACTGTTTGACGAGCCATCTGCACCGCATTGGCATTTTTGATAGACCAAATTGCCCCCTCCGTGGGAAAGATGAGATCATGGACAGACACCATACAGCAGAATGCTTGTCTCGCCCTTACACGTGCCTGGAGTAGGTGAAAAGATAATGAATAGCTAGAACTTTGTTGATGAGACATAGACTTTTTCTCTCTTTTTTTTTTTTATCTCGTAAGACTTTGTAATTTTCTATTGGCAATGGAAATAAAAGGTTATTATACTAAATTTAAATGCGGAGTAATTCAGAAAGAAGAATCTTTCTTTAGAATATTTCCCAGAAAGAAGTAAAATGTAGTATTTAGTAAAAATTTTTGACAAAAATAGGAGGAGTCTTATCCATCCAAAAAATTCATGATAATTTTCCATGGGTACCAATTTATTGGGTGTGATTACCTTTTGAATATATATACATTGTAAAATATCTCTATATAAGTCATTATTTTAAAAGATTACAGCATGAGAATTCTTCAAAATTCTCATGAGATAATCCCTTATACTCATGAATTTGAAACCCCCATGACAAAAACGGGGAATTTGTTGTTTGAGTACAAAAAGATAGTCATTACAGTTATAACACGAATGTATAAAATTTTTCTTCCTGCATTTGCCTTCAATATCCACTGTATTTGCAAATATATATATTTTTGTTTTTCATGCTTTCTTTTAATTTTTTTTATTATTATCGATACAAAACGCTTAAAACTCAATCAAAAAGAAAAATATTTTTTTTTTTTACTTTTAAAATTTTTTTATGAAGAGGTAAACTTGGGAAGAGTTACAACAGAAAATTTTTTTATCCTCAAACAGGCAAAAATTTTCTTCAGAAACTCATAAATAACTCAAAGGTATTTTATATTGTACTACTGATAGCTATGCACTTGCAGTACTGATATAAATGTACAATTAATTATATATAATTAGATAATCAAAAATCATTCTTAAAAATCAAGGTAATAAAAAAAAACAATCGCTCGCTTATTTGAATGGTCGATTTGTTCAGTAACTCCTAATAAATATTTGTTAAAATTTTGAAAGGTTTGAAAATTTTGAAAATTTACTTCTTCATTAATTGGTCATCATTCCATTCATTGACTGTCACTATATTTCAAAATAGTTCAAACACCAAATGATGAATATTTACAATAAAAGAAATACATTTATTCACTTAATATCAGGATTGTTTTTTTGATCGGATCATAATCAAATTACAAAATGTACTGCTTGTTTTTAATATTCAGAGTGAAAAAATTAATTTGTTCAAAATAGAATAACCTTTTTATTTAGGAGCAAAATCAATTATAGTAACGGTTTAGTTTGAATGTATACATTTGTAGAAAAAAAAACAACAAAAAAAAAAAAAACCCTTGTCTAATTTAATTTAATTTGGTTTTTCAAATATTAATTTAGAATAACACATATTTGTTTAAAAAAGCCATAAGCAATGATAAATTGATTTAAATGAATAGAAAATGGAATATATTATTAATTCAGACAAATATTGAAGATATATATGTTATTTATGCATGTATTTTATTCATTTGTTGAAAAACAAATTTAGGAAAAGAAATATGATAAAACAAAATTAAAAATAATTAAGGCAAATATTATACTTTATTTTGTTTCATAAAAAGTTTCATAAAATTCATCTTTGGAAATAATGTTGTTAATTCTTTTCACCAACATATTTTTTAATCAATTTATCATACTTTTTATTTAATTATTATTTTATTTTTAGAATTGATTTGTGTACTTTAATTCTTTATATGAAATTAAAATACTGCTTTTTATATGTTTATTACGAAAATGCTTCAAATAAACATTTTAATAAAAGAACATTTGAATACATTTGTCACAAACCTACACTATAAATTCTGAGCATAAATGTATGTTTACATACATTGAATATTACATATATTGAATACATATACATATATATTACATATATTGAATATTTGCATACATTGACCCATAATGTAAAACAAGGGGCCTGAATGGTCGGGTGGCTAGCGCTCTGCCGCTCTGTTTGCCCCAGGTTTCGCGTTCGAGTCTCGGCGGTGTAATGGATGTTTGTAGTGGTTCGCAATACACTTTAAACAGTAGGTACAGATCTAATAGGATCGTAGAGCTTTACAACTCCGCGTCCGTTAAACAAGTTTTTGTTTATTATTTTCTGCTATAGAAAGACAATACATTTTCTACACCATGAGGTATTGTTTACGTTATATGTCTGGAAATTGGGTTAAAAATGGGGGTATAAAAATGAATGTATTTATTAAACATTAAAAATGATGTTAAGTATCTTTATAATAATGGTTGTAGTTGTAGTTTACAATAGATTTTTATAATAGATTTTGGTTTATAATTTTGTTTGCTTAAAGTAGTTTATTTTGTGATCCCTTTAACATATATTTCTGTGTTTAGTTAAGTTATCTCAAAATTAATTGAAGTTATTGAATTATTCGGACAAAGACAGTTTTTGCAAAATTACCGTAAATCAAATTTCTGAAAAATGCACTTTTAAGCAGCATTACGGAGTGTCATTTTTCTGCACATTTTAAATAACTCTCAGCATACATCACCGGCACACAATAATCACAGAAGCAGCGAGAAAGGATATTACTCACCATCACTTATTTGGAAAACTTTCAAAAACTAGTAATTGATGTCGAACCAGAAGTTTTCAGAAATCCTATTTTCCGAGTTAAAAATGTTGAACAGATTTCTTTTTCGTACGAACATCACAGGCCCATTTTGAAAGACCATATTTAAAGGTTTATGAATTCTTTAATGACTCGTCCATTACTGGGACAAAGCCGTTAAAAACGTTGGCAAGCAAGGCAGTTTTAATTAAGGTCTGTGACAAAGCTTGAAAATTTTTGTCAGAAACTCCATTTCACTTATCGTAAATTAATTTTTGGGCATTAGGGTCTGCTTCAAAACATATTTTAAGTGAGTGTTTTAACTTCAAAAAAATGTGGGGAAAAATTCTTGAGAGAAAGAATGAGGGCTCTGTTGTGTTTTACGCTGCTTTCAATTATCTTCTATGTTAAAGAAAAGAAAAGAAAAAAATTGAGTGAAGCTATGTGTTTGGCTGTGAATATTCCAAAGCGATCATCTGGAAATTTTCTTGCAAATGAATGGATGGCGATTCTATTTTCAATATTCAATGAGGAGCACTTTTATGTGTTTAAATCTTTCACATCAAAAGATTTAAAAAAGATAAATTTCTCAGTTTTATTGTAAAAGTAAACTTTTTTAAAAGTAATCGTTTTCTATTTCTTCTTATTTTTTTAAAATATTTTATTAATGTAATTCTTTAAAAAAAACTATAAAAGCCAAAAAAATTCTGGCAACTCTCCCTGTGCTACAGTTATTTTTTAATTATTATATTTTTGCTTCATTTTGCTTAATATTTTGCTCATATTTTAATTTTTCATATAATGTTTTTATTTCATTTAAATGAATTTAAAAATTTTTAAAAAATATTATTTTCCTATTGTTTTCTAATTTTTTTCATTTTCTTTATATATAATATTACATAATAGTTTTAGGAGAAAAAAAAAATTAAATTATTTTAAAGAACTGTAAAAAGTATGCCTAGTTTGTGGAACATTGATAAAAAAAAATCTGAAGAATCATTTTATTTTCCAACACAAAAAGCAATGTTTTTGCATTATTAATTAAATTTTGTAGACAATGTTAACTAGTCGTAATAATATTAACAATTTATTACCAGTTGAAGGAACTTAACAACAAAAGAAGTAACTAAATTATTTATCAAAGGAAAAACAAATCATAGAACATATCAAGACTTCAAAAGCATTACAGGATGTGAAATTATAATCTTCGACGGTTAGCTGACCTTATTAAATTGGAATTTTCCTAATTAGTTAATTTAATTAAAACAACTTATTGTACATTTCCATAATAAACATGTCAATCTAAATTGATTCCAGTTAAATGATGATTTCCATAACACACTAGCCAATCTAAATGAAAGCCATTTATTTCCTTTCTAACAAACTGACTAATATAGATGAAACCAATTAATATAAATTGCACACATTATAAGGGGGATCTATATATAAATCTTTTAAAATATATTTGCATAATAGATTGTCATTCTAACTGAAAACCACATGCCATTGCCATGATTAGCTAGTCGATTTAAATAAAACCACCAAAAAGGCAATTCCATAATAAAATGATCATCTAAATGAAACCATTTAATGTTCATCTATACAAAACTCTAACCGATCTAAATGAAAAGAATTGCAAAATGTTTTTGTTTTCATTTACCTGTCGAAAAGAAAATATATAATAAAAAAATTAAAATTATATAAATTAACAAGACAACACAATAAACGTTTATATATATATATATATATATATTATTTTACTAAATCAATTTATCTTGAACACCAAAAAAAAAAAAAAATTCATATCGTATTCCACTTTAACAAATGCCTGCACAGCTTGTTTCTATACATACCATATTCATCAAAATATTTGCGTTTAAAACCAATTGCTTCTTAAGACCCTACTGCAATCTCTTACAAAGTGCCCTTCTGGTTTTTGCCCAAATGACCCCTTTGCGGTGTGTAAACGTGCCGGAAACACCGCCCCTAGAAGTGTAATGTGAGAAACAATTGCCTTAACATAGCCTGTAATGAACACAGCAATGTCCCTTCTTCGGTGAGCGTTCTGCTAAGAAGCATGCTAAAGAAAATGGCTTCTGAAAGCAGAAGAAAACTGTGGCCTTCGAAACGTATTTTGTTTACTATTTTGTGTTTTCCTTTAGGAAGTGTTTTCCGGCATCGGAGAATGTGAGCTTAAATTAAATAAATAAGACCGGAAAGTATTTGCTTAATTTCATTAGATTTTTTGCTTTAGCGAAATTCGGGGAGTTTGTTCTAGCCTCCGCTTTTAGGCTGGAGAAATGTATTACTTAGCACGCCTTTGTTACAAAAACAAAAATTACTCAGAAAGAAAGCACACATTTGCAATAGACTCTGCTTTATTTCGATTTATTTTATTTTATTATTATTTTTTTAGTATCTTTCTGAACTTTCTGAAGTAAAATGCATTGATTTGCTGTTGCATTATAATAAATATAAATTTATGGCCAAGTATTACTATTATTTATATAGTGTGTATGCATTGATTGAAAAATTTCTTGTTGCAAGTTTAATATACGCTATATTTAATGAATTGTTTATCGTGGTGATATCTCATATAATCATATAATAAAATTTCAAATAACCTTTGCAGCCCTATTATCTGACTTTTAACACGTCAATCTTGTTCAGTTAAAATACTGTTGAAAGAAAAGAAAAATTAGAAACTTCTTTTTACCGTAAAATATGAAAAGTTTCAGTATATTCATTTAATTTTATTATAAAGAAAATTTTTCATTAATAAAAAAAACCAAAGGAAATTAATAAATTATCTCGTAATAATATTATTAAAATATCATGAATAATTAAATTAAAGATGAGTTTTTATATTATAAATGTTGCAGACTATAATGTTTATTTAAATTTAAATTACTTGATGCGGTTTAATGTTATAAGCTGCCATTTTTGCTGAAGAAAGTATTTCTACAGATTTTAAAATTTGAATGTTAAGGAGAGGATTTTAAACGCCACAAAGTTTCAAATAGATTCTCAAACTTTTAGTGAAATTTTTCAATCAGAAAACTATTCAAGTTTATTGAATAATAAGTTATTGAAAAGACCTTAGATTCTTCCTGTTTACAACGTGATCTCCTTGTGGTTTTGTATATCCTGCCATGTGATAATTAAGATCTGGGCGCAGACTAGATGAATTAGATTCGTCATAGACCTGAAAATCTGTAAATCTGTCCAATTTGCAATAACTCTGAATTATGTATATATACATATATATATTATGCTTGTAAATAAAAAATTAAAGAGTTTCCATGAACAGGGATGTGGCCCTCCTCTTAAAGCCGTTATAGATCTAATGTAAACATCTAATAAAGACGTTACGATTAGAATGTGCCTTTCGAGATACATTTTTGTCGTATACACATGAGTTTAGGTCAAATATTTCTAATCACTTTTTGGAGGGGTCAAGTCCTGGTTCATCCGATCCCTGAGTTCTCAAGCACTGTCCTCTAGGTGACGTTTATTATTACGATTGAATAAATTAAAATATTTTGATTGTATTATATACCCCTGACCGCCTCAGCAACAGTATAAAAAATATTTCTGTTTAAAAGAGGACATCATTGGAATTTTTTAAAAGAATTCATCTTGTTACATTCAAATAAGACATCTTAAACTATGTTACATACTTTATCTATATAACCGCTATGATACAAAATCCAAAGTTATCCACCAGGCATCTCTGGTCTATGAGGAAGAATATAAATTGCTTCGAAATGGTGTCGTAGCTTAATTTTAAACTAAAACGCCTGAAGTACAGCAAAGTCTTCAGTCTCGTACTTCAATTTTTCCCCTCTTACGAGTTTCGTCTTTCGGTTAATTCAAATAACTAAGTGAATTTAAAGTTTAGCAGAACACTGTAACAAATTGGGAAAGTACTTTGGATAATTTCATAAAGTTGTCTCTTCGACCTTGGAGCCTTTAGACTTAGCGGCATTTTAGTAGCTGAGCAAAGAACTGCATACCTTCTCGGGTAATTAGGATGCTACTCTATCTAGGTTTCGTAATCTAATATGTATTTCTAGCAATTCTTCTGATGCCAGCATTTCAATGGGAATTGCGTTAGTTAAAAAAGAATTCAGAGAGCCTTTTCTTGAGAAGTTTTATAATTTTAAATGGCAACTGATCGATCATGAATGGTAAAAAGCAAGATTTGAGTCAAAATAGATTTGATTCTCTGATTAGAAATGAATTTTATAAATGACACATTTTATTTAGTTTATCTTCTTTGATCAAAGTGATCTTGAAAATTAGGAAGGATAAACTGTTAAATCTTCATGGGGTTCATATAATGAATACTATAAAGGTGACTGTTTGATTAGTAATTATTAAGATTGTACAAACATTTATTTTAGCTAAAATTATAACAGTGAATTATTTTTAATCCATTATATTCTAAATTTTTATTATAATTTAAAATAGAAAAAGTTTATTATAATTCAATTTAATCAGAACTGTAGTTTATAACTACATTATTATGTTTTTAGGTTATTTGCTTTATCATTTAATTCACATAATTAGTTGATTATTTTCAACTTATTTCAAAACTATATATTGTCTTTCGTTTCTTTCGAACTAGATTTCTTTCTAATCATATTTCCAAGATATCCTGGAATTTCGCTGTTATTGTGATGGACAGTTTGGATACAGATAGCCCGGACTCAGATATCTACATTTAATTATGAAGAAATTTACATTATTTTAGAAATTTGTGATAATTATTAAAAAGAAAAAAAAACAAAGAATATTGATTAAATATTTTCCTATAAGAAAACCATTAAAATTAAAATAAAAAGATTTATATAATTTAATCCTTATTTTCCATTAAAATGTTATATACGATGTAACAAACTTTAATTTGGATTCTCAATTAAGCACTTAGAACACTTTATAAAAAAGAATTTCCAGTAAAATAAATATTATAAGCAAACAGAACATCCAGTTTTTCCCAATGTTAAAATAAAATGGACATAACTGATTGAGTTTTGTTTATTTTTTTATTTTTGATTAAAATATATTTACTTTATATAAAAAATAGGAATTGTTAATAATTAATATTTACAAGGCCAAGATAAAAAGATTTCTGTTGAAAAAAATTATAAGTATTTGAATTTACCGTAAATTTTTTTTATTTTGATTACAATTTTTGTTTGCATACAAAATTGTTGATGCTGATATTGTATCATTACGAATACATTCTATTTCTCTTTAACGAATGGCATAAAAAATATGTAAAGAAGACATTTGGAAATTAAAAATTTTTATTAAGGAAAATTTAATTTATTTAAATTTATGATAACGCATAAATTTAAATTTATGCAAAGGATGATCGGAGATGAATTAGCAGGCAACATTAGGACAAACAATTGCACTATAGGTATGCATCTTTTACAATAAATAAATTGTTCAATGAGTTACACCAATAAACTGTTCAATCAAGTGCATCAATAAGCTGCTCAGACAGCACCATCAATAATTTGCACAATCAACTGCATCAATAATCTGCTCAAACAATTTCATCTTTATCTGCTTTATAAGGGTATGTCCTTAGCAGAGAGAAATGATAAATATGTAATATTCTTTTGCTTTGTAGGCATGCAACACTATTCGCGTTAATACCAAATAAATGGAATGGATAATACCAAAGATGTCATCTGATTTTCCAGCAAACATCTTCTTTATCCCCAACTTCCTTAGAGGTTTAATTTTCCATTCAAAACGTAGACATAAGAAGAAATTTGTTCAGTTTTCTTGCCAGATTTTAATTCAGTTACTCAGGAGCATGCCGCTCTGAGCTGAATTATCAGGCTACATTTGCACTGTAGGTGTGCATCTTGTACAATCAGTAAATTTTAACAATTGTATCAATAAATTGTTCAATGGAATATTTCATTGAGATTGTTCAATGAAATACACCAATAAACTGCTCAATCAACTGTATAAACAAGCTGATCAATCAACTGCTTCAATAATCTGCTTTAAAAATGTCATCAATAAGCTCCTCTGTCAAATGTATCAACAATCTGCTCAAACAATTGCATCTTGAACAACGATAAATTGCTTCAACAACTGCATCAATAAAGAGCTTCAATAGACAGATAAATAATCTATCTATCCATCTTCTATCTTCCATCTATCCTTCCTTATTTCACTTATATATTTTTTTTCTCTAATTTTCCTTATATGCTTTCAAATGTGCACAGAGTTTAGAGACACTTTTCTTTGAAAATGTTTGAAATTCACTAAACGTAAAATATTTGATGTCAAAGAAAATAATAACTACAAAAAAAAAAAAAATGAACAATTCACTGACGAACAGGATTATTTTAATTAATCATAAGAATAAGATGTTTGATGTGAAAAGGATGTATATGAGTTTTATCCAAATATATCTAGTCTATAAATGTTTATTTAATTAAAATGCCAGCTTAAATGAAATGTTGTTATTTTATCTACAACAATTAGCTTCAATATCAAGAATATCCAGAAATATAGGTAGCCATTAATTTTACTGTACTACAAGCCAGATAAAGTTTACCCCGACCACCGCTATTATCTGTCTGCAAATTAGTCTATAAATTATTTTCATCTCGAAGTCCTATTTTACCTGACTGAATGAGAAAGAAGCGTCGTCCAATTATTAATGTCCTGCCTTCCTCCGGGCCTCCCGGATGCGAGTTGAATTGTTCTTGCGAGTCAATTATTCTCCAAAGAATATCGGTCAGTAATGGAGATTTAATATCCCCCAATTGTGTTCGTGTGTAAATTAGAATGAAGGCGGTTAATGGTGGGTGAAATTCGAAAGTGGTGTCGGAAGGTGCAATTAGGATTAATGTGTTTAAGATTAATTATAAGATTGTGTATTCCATCAGACCTTTTAAAAGTAATTTCCTTTGGATTCAAATTATTGGAAAAAGATTTAAGGATCGAATAATGATTAAATTTGTTTAAGGTAACCTTAAGATGTAGGATTTAAAAATAATGTATTATATTTCATTTATACGCCATACATACACTGAAGTGACAAAAGTCATGGGATACCTCTTAATATCGTGTCGGCCCTCCTTTCGCCCGGCGAAGTGCAGCAACTCGACGTGGCATGGACTCAACAAGTCGTTGGAAGTCTTCTGCAGGAATATTGAGCCCCTGCTGTCTCGATAGACGTCCATAATTGTGAAAGTGTTGATAGTGCAGGATTTTGGGCACGAACAGACCTCTCGATGATGTCCCATAAATGCTCGATGGGATTCATGTCGGGCGATCTAGGTGGCCAGATCATTCGTTGGAATTGTCCAGAATGTTCTTCAAACCAATCGCGAACAGTTGTGGCCCGGTGACATGGCACATTGTCATCCATAAAAAATCCATCGTTGTTTGGGTACATGAAGTCCATGAATGGCTGCAAGTGATCTCCAAGTAGCTGAACATAAGCATTTCCAGTTAATGTTCGGTCCAGTCGCACCAGAGGACCAAGTCCATGCATGAAAAAACAGCCCACACCATTACGGAGCCACCACCAGCTTGAACAGTGCCTTGCTGACAGTTTGGGTCCATGGCTTCGTGGGGTCTGCGCCACACTCGAACCCTACCATCAGCTCTTACCAACTGAAATCTTGACTCATCGGACCAGGTCACGGTTTTCCATTCATCTAGGGACCAACCGATATGTTCGCGTGCCCACGAGAGTCGCTGCAAGCGATGTCGTTCTGTCGGTAAAGGCACTCGAGTCGGTCTTCTGCTGGAATAGCCCAAGAAAGCCAAATTTCCCCGCACAGTTCTAACAGACAAATCCCTTGTACGTCCCACATTAATTTCTGCGGTTATTTGACGCAGTGTTGCTTGTCTGTTAAAATTTACGACTCTTTTTGCAGTCATTGCCGGTCTCGGTCGTTAAGTGCAGGCGGTCGACCACTGCGCTGTCCATGGTGGGATGTTATGCCTGAAATTTCATACTCTCGGCACACTCTTGACACAGTGGATCTGGGAATGTTGAATTCCTAACGATTTCCGAAATGGCATGACCCATGCTTCTAGCTCCACCTAACATTCCGCGTTCAAAGTCTGTTAATTCCCGTCGTGCGGTCATCATCACGTCAAAACCTCTTCACATGAATAACTTGAACAGAAATGAAAAGCTCTGCGAAAGCACTGCGCATTTATACCTGTTCTACGCGATGCTACTGCCATCTGAAAATTTGCATATTGCTATCCCATGACTTTTGTCACTTCAGTGTATAAGCAAGTACTTTTTAAAATTCTATTACAAAAAGTACCATTGTTCTTATTTGAAACAATGTCCTAAATAACGGTGTTGTATTCCATACCCATAATGTAGAATTCACATATTTCGTCATAGTTATTCTAAAGAGAAAACTGACAAGCTCTCCTAGAATTTTTACTTCTAAATTAATTGCCATCTTTGAATTCTTATCTTATCAATGCGAACCTAATTAAAATCCTATATCCTAATTTTTCTAATAAAATATCACAAAATCAACTTATTATTAATCATCATCATCAGTGGCGCAACAGCCCCATGGTGGGCCAGGACCGTCTGTCTGCTGGCAGATTATTGACAGTAGATTATTCTTTTTTACAGAGTAGGGTTGTCTGCCCTACGCCCAACGCTCTACAAGCATATTAGACCGAGACCTATGGTTTAAAGTGGATTACAAACCAATATAAACATTCATGGCTCCGCCGGGACTCGAACCCGGAACCTGTGGCATCGAGCGGCGGCAGTCACTCGGCCAATCAGGCCCCAATCATTTATCATATTAGTTGTAATTGTGAGGGATGGAAGGATTGCGAATTTAAATTATGAATTTTGAAATTGAAATTTCTATCTTTCACACCACAATGATATCAATTGCAATGATTTCAGTTTCTATTTTTTATTCATTAAAAGAATTCATCATAATTTATATTTTAGCAAGTTCATCGGAATATATTTATTTACAAAATTTTTAATATTTGGCTTCGTGTGTATACCATAACAAACAATTACTTAGTCTTCATTTATTAATTTAAAAGTTCTTAACGAATAATATAGTTTTCGGCGGTGAAATGAATCTAAATATTCTCAATGTTTGACTAATCTAAATCTTTTTACAGCATCCTAAATTACCTTATAAATAATTTCTAATTAACGAATTTTTAATTAAAATATTATATAAAAAAATAAAAATCTCTAATTAATTTTGACATGTAATAGAATAAATTTAACTGAATACAATTAGTCTCCTGGCCAAAATACGAATTGAATAATAAGCTAACTTTATCTTAAAGCTAAACATGTGCATAATCGAAGGATTAAAAGAAAAGCTTGTTGTTGTGACTAATCCTCAATGTCCTACAGTGCGGGACGGGCATCCCATGAGTGATCTACTCATGGATGGAGGGAAAGGGGCAACTGCTGTTGTGATGGAGCACCCGTAGGGGGTAGAAGTCTGACTTTTGCTCCGTGACGCTTTTACAGTCATAGGAGACGGGGACCTATGGCTTCAAGTGGATTCCGAACCACTACAAACATCCATGGCACCGCCGGGACTCGTATCCGAAACCTGTGGTACCGAGCGCCAGAGCGCTAGCCACTCGACCATTTAGGCCCATATAGAAAAGCTTTAAAACATTGGATGGATTTTATTGAATGAGATTGGATTTTATTATGTTGATCAACAGACTTTATCAAATATTGATATCAAATCATGTAAAACCATCTTGATTTCCTTCTTGAACTTTATTTTCCCATTATACTTCATTTTATGACAATGACTATGAAAAATAACGACATGAACAAGAAATGAAAGATGGAATTTATATTCTGTAACAATTCTTTTCCATAATGGAAATAAAATCATAAATTATTAATGAATTTAATCATTAAGTATTAATGTATACAATAATAATTTAATTAATTAACAATTAAAATGTGCAATAATTTGTAATGATCTTACTAGAGAAACTCAGTTATTATTGGGCTGCAGTTTTCAGTTTTTTAAAACAATAGGTTAAATAGTTATCTAGAAATTTGCAAACATGACATAAAACTGAAGCATATTTAGACAAACCTTTCATTTTATGGTTAGTATAGTTAAACTATATACTATATACTATAGTATAGTTATTCTATAACTATACTATAGTATAGTTATTATAGAGGTATCAATAAATGTTATATTAGATTTAAGTTCGCAGATTTAAAGTTATTATTTCAATGTGTATGAAAGGATGTTCCATACCATTCTGTATCATTATGTTTCGTTTATTATGTTGTTAATGAGTTAATATAAATATGTCCATATGGATTCTATGGACAAAAAAAAAATGATGGAATTTAAGTGATTTTTAAATATTTCCCTATGATGTGTTTTAATTAATGTTAATAATACGTTTAATGTGAATTATTTTCTTCTGAAATATAATGAATTGTATAACACATGTATAGATGTGCGAAAACTTTAACCATTTTAAAATGGTACGATTCAGTTCCATATGACTTTTTATGCCTTTTCTTCATGCTTAAATGAATTATTAATGTATCTAAACCTGAATGGACGAATGTTTAGCACTCTGGCGCTCATTCCCACATGCTTCGTGTTTGAGTACCGCAGGTGCCATGGATATTTGTAGCGGTTCGGAATCCACTTTAAACCGTAGTCCCGGTCTAATAGGATCGTAGAGCGTTGTATTGAGGTTTATCCAGTCTTCAGCCCTCGTGGTTCCTCGCTAAAAGTGAAGCTGAATGTTTCCCTTAGCCATGGACCAGTCGCCTGCGACGAGGCTATTCGAGCTGGTGTAGGCTTTTCTGCACCAGGAGGATTAGTAACAACAACAACTAATGGATCTTTCAATAAACATTTACTATCTGAACTATACACTAAATATGCTTTCCTGTCTGCTTCAAAATTAAAAATGCAATAACCCAAACTATATAATAAATCAAGCATTCTTAAGAAATAGGTGCTGTCCATAAAAGAAAAATTAATTTCTTTCTTTCGATTCGTAATTTGTTTATTTTATTACTAAATTAAAACCTATTTGTATAATTCACAAAATTGTTCACTCTGATTGCAAAATAACTATCTAGTTAGTCTTAACTCAAAAATCTATATTCTGTTGTATATTTATAGTCTAAAACTTCAAATGAAAAAAAAATCATAATATCATTCAGATATCATTTTATTCCACTTACTATATTTGAAATTTATATCTCGCTATGCTAGACTGCATAAGTCATTATCCTTCAAAATTTAGTACCCGAACAAAATTCTCACGACACATTAAACAAATATTCAAGAAATTGAAATCCTCACGACAAAAACAGTGAATTTATGGGTTGACTATGTTCGTAAAAAGAGTAAAGAATTGTTTATCACAAATGCATGAATTGTTTTTTTTTTCTTCATTTGCAATCAATGTCCATTGCGTGTGTAATTAATATTTTTTTTGTATTTGTATTTGTAAATATACAATATTAGATACTGCTACAGAATCCGTCATACAATCGAACTTCAGGGAGTATACAAACACTATTTGTTGAGTTGTGGACCATGTGCTATTCATCTTCACTTTATACAATCATTTATTACTCACATACAATTAATATACCACAGATATGTAATTGATGAGTAATCTGAAGATTAATAAGCATAAATTAATTTACAATTGTTTATTTACGGAGATTTATACCCTACAAAAAAAGAAAGTAATACACAATGTCGTATCGGAAGACAATAACTTCATTTTTTACCATTAAGGGTTTGCTTACATTATACGTATTAAAATAAGATGTATAAAAAAGGCATACATTTGGGTAACATGAAAAAATACTGCTACTAGTTTTGCTTTGGTTCCTTAGATATGTATTTGTGTTAATTATAGTTTTCAATACATTGACGGACAGTGACAGTTTTTGCAAAATTAACTTAAATTAAATGTCTCAGAAATATATTTTTAAGCAGCATTACGGAGTGCCATTTTTCTGCACATTTTAAATAACTCTCAGCATACATCACCGGCACATAATAATTACAGAAGCAGCTGGAAAGGATATTATTCACCATCACATATTTGGAAAACTTTCAAAAACCGGTAATTGATTTCGAACCAGAATTTTTCAGAAATCCTCTTTTCGGAGTTAAAAAGGTTTTAGCAGATTTCTTTCTGCACCCATATTGAAAGACTATCTTTAAAGTTTATAAATTCTTTAATGACTCGTCCATTACTGGGACAAAGCCATTAAAAACGTTGGCAAGTAAGGCAGTTTTAATTAGGGTTTGTGGCGAAACTTGAAAAATTTTGCAGAAACTTCATTTCACTTATCGTAAATTAATTTTTCTTCGTTAGGGTCTTCTTCAAAAGCACCTTTTACGTGAGTGTTTAGATTTCAAAAAAAAAAGTGTGGGGAAAAATTCTTGAGAGAAAGAATGAGCTCTGTTGTGTTTTTACGCTGCTTTCAATTATCTTCCGAGTTGAGGGAAATAAAGAAGATTGAGTGAAGCTATTTGTGTGTTGGGAATATTCCAAAGCGGTCATCTGTAAATTTTCTTTCAAGTGAATGGATGGCGATTATATTTTCCAATATTCAATGATAATTCTTTTTACTGTGTTCTTATCAAAGATCTTTCATATCAAAGATTTGAAAAGATCTCTGTTTCATCGTAAAAGTGAACATTTAAAAAACTTTTAAAGTGTTTTTTTCCTGTTTTTTCTTATAATTTTTGGTTTTCTTCACATATAACAATATGTACTCCTTTAGGAAAAACTATGAAAAAAAAAAATTCGCCAACTTTCCTGGACTAAAATTTTTTTTTCGAATCATAATTTTGCTCAATGACCTGCATTAAAAATTTCAGCTATTTCATCTTTATTCCTTTAACTTAAAAAATTATTCAACTAGAATAATCAAGATCCCGAACATGTCTTTTTCACCGTTAAATCGTCAATAAGTTTTAAAAAAAATGTTAAATATACAAATTCAAAAACACTATATCATGTACTGTAAAAATATACACACTCTGCAGAAAACATGTATACAGAGTGTATAATAATTCAGGTATACTTAACATTTGTCTGTTATAAATCCGTTTCTTTATTGGATCTGTGTTTCAGTATCTAATAATCTTTATTTTAAGCTAATATACCATTTTTTACAAACTCACCAAATTAACTCAGAACTGATGGCAACGAAGACTTACTGTTAAATATTTTATTTTATTGTATTTATTACTATTTTTGTTGGCTTTGTTTTATTTAGTTGTTAGAAATTTTTTTTGTATTATAAATTAATTTTATTATTATTATTACACCCTGACTATTCTATAAGCGCGTTTTTGAACTCCAATAAATTATCCTATATAGTACACCCACGTTGCAGCTCGTTTCTTTTTAAAATTATTAGATCCACTGCTAATGAAAGTAAACAAAATATTCACCAACAAATAAATTCAACAACAAACAATCGAAGAAAATTATAAATGCAGTCCTCTAATAAAAAACCCCTTCCGAGTATTTCGTTTAATAAGCAATGTCAAACGATAAATTAATTTTAGTATTTTAAAAACAGACATTAAAAATGAAGATAAATATCCTTAATAAAATATAATCCTTAATATGATATAAAAATTAACTTCCACTATAAATATAAAAATTATAATCGATTAATAATTATATTATTTAATAATAATTAATCTTATATAATTAATAATAATTCTTTAATAATAATTATATTCTTTATTATAATTATATAGTTTAATATTTTAATTTATATTAATTTAATCTGAGTTAAAGTTATGTTTACAAAAATCGTTTTTTGATTCGATAAGTTGGAATTTGATTGGCTTTAAAAAATTACCTTCTCCAATTCGGGTAAAATTCGCATAATTTTCAATTTTATTTTCATCGTAACTTCTATATTTTTGAGATGAACTTTAACTTCACAACGTACCATTATAAGTTCTTAATTCTTTAATGGAAACGTAATTAAGCACAACGATTTTTTTTACATATAATGATTTCATGACATTTGAGAAAATTAAATAACTTTTAGCTCTTAATATTAATACCATTAATAGATTTAAAATGAATGCCATATTTCCACTGATAATCATTTATTGTAATATTAGTTTAAAACTTATAATATTTAGTTTTTTTAACAGATAAATAACAATATTTCTATAAAACAATTATATTTTCTATTTCAATTGTAGCACCTTTTTAAAAATACATAAACATAGCTCAAGTTAAAAATAAGAATAAATGTGGAGGAAAACCTATGAAAGAAATGTCATTTTGTCATGTTCTTGGCAGGTGCTTGGGTTACTTAAAAATAAATATCACTGTCTCTGATTTTCAGATAGTTTTTAATTCATATTTCAAAACAATTTCATTTCGTAAATTTATAAAAATTCATGATACGAAAACTGAGTCAAATAGACACGTGAATTTTTTTTTTTTTTGTTCTGCATTCAACATAATAAAGACGTCTCTGAAATAATACTATCGCATCATCTTTTACTGTTTAATTTAATATCAGGGCACGCAGTCACTCCAATCAATTCGTAACTGTCTGAAAAGTGTGAAACCTGAAAGATAAATTTAATTAGAAAATTAATTATGATGGAAAGTGGGAAAAAAAAAAAAGAAACATCGTTTTGCTTATGTATGTGCGCATTTTAAAGGAATTTGTTTCATGAGCTTCGACATATGTAAATTTCAACGGAAACATAACAGTATGTACTTATTTGTGCATTATTTAATTTCGCAAATTATCTTGATATTTGTATTTAAAAAGAAGAAAACCTCAAGTTTTGTTCAGAAATTAATTAGGTGTTGATTTTGGCGATTACATATGATACAAATTATTTATTATTTTTTTGTTGTCGTAATTTATCAAATTATATTTTTTTGTTATGCAACTAATTAATTTATTGAAAGAAAAATATAATTATCTAATTTTGTCACTTTTAAAAATAAAGTTAAACAGATGGCGTGTTGACAATTGAAAACTTTAATTATGAGTTTTAATTGAAATTATTCTTATTTTCAATAAAATATTTAATTAAAACAATTGAGATTTATAAAATATTGAAATTTTAATTTGATTTTCCAAATTTAATTTAAATAGTGCTCTTAGTTAATAAATAATTAAATTCTTTTAAAATTATTTAATTTTAATTTAATTATATATCATCTATATATATATATATATATATATATCTGTGTGTTTAAGATATATTAGCTTAAGATTAATTAATGTTTTGAATAAATTGAATTACTCGGTCAGTGACAATTTTTGCAAATTTACCGTAAAATCAAAACTCTCAAATATATACTTTTTTAACAGCTTTTTCTACACATTTTCAGCAACTCTCAGCATACATCACAGGCACAGAATAACTAAGCAGAAGCAGCGTGAAAGGATATGACTCACCATCACTTATTTGGGAACTTTCAAAAACTGGTCATTGATTTCAACAAAATTTTTCAGAAATGCGCTTTTCCGAGTTAAAAAGGTGTTAACAGATTTCATTTTGGTACGAACGTCACAAGCTCATTCTGAAAGAATATCTTTAAAGTTTATAAATTCTTTAATGACTCGTCCATTACTGGGACAAAGCCATTAAAAACGTCGGCAAGCAAGGCAGTTTTAATTAAGGTTTGTGACAAAGCTCAGAAAATTTTTGCCAGAAACTTCATTTCACTTATCGTAAATTAATTTTTCGGTCTTAGGGTCTTCTTCAAAAGCATATTTTAAGTGAATGTTCACACTTCAAAAAAAAAAAAAAGGAAAGGAAAATTCTTGAGAGAAAGAATGAGGGGCTCTGTTGTGTTTTAGGCTGCTTTTCAATTATCTTCCGAGTTGAGGGAAAAAAAAGAAGATTGAGTGAAGCTATTTGTTTGTTTGGGAATATTCCAAAGCGGTCATCTGTAAATTTTCTTTCAATTGAATGGATGGCGATTACATTTTTTCGATATTCAATGAGAAATTTTTCCTGTGTTCTTATAAAGATCTTTTATATCAATGATTTGAAAAAGATCTCTGCGTCATTGTAAAATAAAACTTTCTTTAAAAAAAAAAATTGAAGTATTCTTTTCCTATTTTTTTTTAATAATTTTTTGGTTTTCTTCACATAAAATAATATGTTATCCTTTTGGAAAAAAGCTAAAAAAAATTTTCCAAACTTTTCCTGGACAAATTTTTTTTTCGAATCATGTTTTTGCTCAATGATCTGCTTTATAGAAATTTCAGCTATTTCATTTTTATTCCTTTGACTTATGAAATTATTCAACTAGAATAATTAAAATTCCGAATACGTAGTGTTTCTCTGTTAAGGCGTCAACAACGTAAGAAATACGTAAAATATATCAACTCAAAAAACCCTATATAACTGTAAAAATATTCATAATCCGCAGAAAACAAGTAAACAGGATATATGAAATACATTCATATTCTGATAATAATTGACGTACTACTGTGTCTAAAAAGTAAGATCAATTAATTTTTCAACAACTCTTCATTTATACTATCAAATTTATTTCATCGCATTCAAAGTAATCCA